>QEQW01000060.1:0-72481 GCA_004016085.1 Claviceps quebecensis
AACCCCCCCCCCCCCCCCCTCCTTTTTCTTATTCATCTTCTTCCTTCTGCCTCGGCTGATCCGACTTGTATAGTCCATGCGCAGGGCGTGATCCACAGAGACATCAAGCCAGATAATCTGCTTCTCTCTGATGACGAGGTCCTGAAAATCGCCGACTTTGGCGTCTCGGAAATGTTTGACAAGTCGGACTCCATGCGTGTGTCCAAATCCGCGGGCTCGCCTGCCTTCATGCCGCCGGAACTGTGCGGGAAACACCAGCAGGTGTCAGGGAAAGCCGCAGATATCTGGTCCATGGGCGTGACGCTCTACTGTCTCAAGTATGGCAAGATCCCGTTTAATCGTGCGGGAGTGCTGGAGATCTATGAGGCGGTCAAGTCGGATGCACCAGTTCTTCCTGAGGGCGAGGATGCCGATTTCGTGGATTTGATGGGGAGGATCTTGGAAAAAGATCCGGAGAGGCGGATCACGATGCCTGAATTGAGGGTAGGTAGGTCCTTATATTGGCCTTTATGGACCCGACCACGCCACATACGTTTTGCATTCTTGCGTATACACATGTGTGTGCATTTACGTGCGTTCACGCACTTCACTCTCACCTGCTATCACACATACCTGCGCACTTCCTCCGCTTAAACAACTAAAGAAGCCTCACTGTCAGTCACTGACCCCTTGTCCACTCTGCGTATAGGAACATCCGTGGGTAACTAGAGGAGGAGCCGATCCTCTCCTGTGCCAAGAAGACAACTGCGCAAACATGATTGAGCCACCAAACGAGCTTGAATTAAGCCGCGCCTTCACAAGAAAGATGAACCATCTTCTCTCCATGATGAAAGTCATTCACAAGTTCAAGATGCTGTTGACCAAGACGAAAAGTAAACACGACAAAGGCCCCGAAAGCTTGTCGGTGTCACCCCAGCCTGCCACCACTACAGAAGACGCGGCTGTGAGTGAATCGGCCGAAAGAGCAAGGCCAGAAGACATAGAAAGTATTCTAGCTGGCCGTCGTCGCCTGTTGTTAAGTCAACAAGACGAGCATGGAGACAAGGGCCACGCGCACGAAGTAGGCGATCAAGCGCCGCTCTTTCTCGGCATTGGAACCGGTGCGCGAAATGCATTCGCTCAGGCGAGAGATGTCCAGGCTACGCCCAATGTTGTGGCCGATTCGCCTATCGCGGTAGACTACAACGTGTATGATCGTGCCTATGAGGAGGCCATCAAGCGCCATATGGAAGCGAAGCCGTCCAAGCGACCGACCATGTACCTGACCAAGTTTGTCAAGGAAACCAGCTATTTCAAGAAGATGGAAAACCTGGTAGAAGGAACCGTCTTCTCACCGCCGACGTTGAAGGCGGATGTTTTGGAGACCGCTCATGCGCTCAAGAACAGCCTCAAGTCTCCTTTTGAGGGGTCGCACGCGTCATCATCCGCGTGTTGAAGGCCGGAGACGAGGTGCTGCTCAGAGCTTCAACCACAGGATATGTCCATCTCACGCGCTCCAGTGTTATTGACTCCCTCACCTCAAAGGCAGACTAGAGGCTGCGCAACTGTTCGCGTCATCGCCTGTATCTTCTAAGAATACCACATCAGCCCAATTTTTCAACGGCTTCCATCGCACCCTACTGTCGAACGAGAGGATTATGCGAGGAAAAGAAAAAAAAAGAAAAGCAGGGCTACGATCTCGATCCGGCCCCACGGGATGCAAAGCATGGGTGGCCAGCAACTGCTCATGGAACCCGTATATGTAGTAGAGGTAGCAGTAGTACACTTTCTTGAAGCCTTTCTTCTTGTTCTTCTTCCCCTCTGCCGCTCCACACATCAACATCAGAATCGTGATTCCGGGCGTTCTCGGGCCTTGACGCGCTCCTGGAGGAAGAGAAAAGCGCGAGGCTAGTTGTGTGACATAATTCCCTTGGCGCAAACCACATGAGCGACGCTGAAAGCAGAGAGCCTCCGTAGTAGGTCCGCTCTACGGATGTACTCCGTCTTCGAAAGAATACTCCGTAAAGACTGGATTTCGCTTCAGCGTTGCGGCTGAGACAAGCCGAGCTTGGCGATGTACTAACCTGTGTAATTACCTAAATTACTATGGTATGCAAGGTTAGGTTAGGTACCTATTAGGTACATAGGTGCCTATGAGAGCCAGGCCAAGGCCGCAGGCGAGGAAAAAGTGGAGAGATTGCTGTCTCGAAGTTTGCATCTGTTTACGGAGTAGTTAGCTTATTGCGTCACTGTCTCCTCCTATCCATCGTCCACCACTTCGAACCAACCCAAGCTTCTTTGTGCGAATTGCTCTTCGCTGCTGAGACTTGCCAGCAGGCAACTTGCCCGTTAGGTTCAGCAGAAGCTCCTATGTACTTAGAAAAGAGAAGGGAGATAACAAGGACGCTCGAGGTGTTGGGTTGATTCAAGCTTGTTTCGTACGGCCTATGAGTCGTTTGAGACCCTTTGTTCAGCGCACCCTCAGAGGCCAGCCTAAGGTCACTTTTGGGGACGTCGCGCGTACCTGATACATTCAGGAATCAGTGGTAAAAGTTGCGTCTTAATCCCAGTGCACGGCCGCTTCTTCAAATTGATCTAAATCGGGCGAAAGAACAGCGAGACAGGTGAGCGCAAAGATGCAAAGATGCAAATGTGTGGGTTGTGCCGTTCCGGGGAAACTGGAAGCCATTGGAGTCTGGACCGAGACTGCCGGTTTGTTGGCGATTTGTTGGGAGCTGTTCAATCCCAGCAAGGCCCAAGGGCACAGCTTGCGGATTGTACGGAGTATACATAATTTCATTAAATAAGTTTGAGTGCGGTGGTATGCGGTGTGCTCAATCTGCGGCGCCGGACATCGGATGATCAGTTCTGCATGCGGGCGACATAAATTATAACGCGGTGTAGCACCAACTGGGCTGTTGTCGAATCTCTGTAGAATTATGTAGTAGATCGACGTCCGTCGCACAAGACGACGATCCGCGAACGCATTCATATGCGCAAAGTGGTCAACCAACAGATGCACGCTCAAGCTTCGATCCGAGATGATTTCTGTGCGTGCATGTGTCATCTGAGATCTCTTGTTTGTTCGGGATGTCCCTATCCGGTCTCTTCCCAATTGGCAAGTAGACCTTGCTGCTCGTCTCGTCAATGGGAAAGAGCGGACGAGGGGTCAAGGCATGACGTCATCTTCCAGCCGACCATGGTGACAAGGGGACAACGCCAGCTTAGCCTGGTTCTGGATCCCTGCCAAGGTGTGGAGGGCCATCAAAGCCCCGGAATGCCGCCCAATGTGGTCGAGCCTCGAGGACCCTACTTCCGGCCACCTCCACACAAGTCAGACTGAAACACAGAGTATGTACCTAGGTACTCTACTCTGTACATAGGTAGGTACTGTAGTCTGTAGGTATCATGTATGTGAAGGTGAGGTATGTAAACCGTAATCCGAGCAAGAAAGAAAGCGGTGTCGTATTTATTAACCAGCCGTGGCCCGTGGCTGGCGTATAGATTTGATTTGTTGTCGAGCGGCCAGGTTCTTGACGCAAGCTTATACTTGGCTGTCACTTGGTGAAGTCTTGTGCAGTGCTGCTTGCCTCGTTATAGTACCTACTTCTGGACCGTTCTGAGTAGCTGACAGTTTTTTGTCTGTCTCAATTGGCCTCAGGCTTGCTGGCAATTGAATGCTTTCCAGAGACGTATGTATGTAATACCTTGCCGCGTCAAAAAAACGCATTTATTCTGCACATACCTACATATGCATGAAACGGCACGTGGCAGCGGTGCGGCGACGGAGTTGGTTTTTTCAGACGTTCGAGGTGCCTACTCCGTACATTAGTACAGTACCTACTGTACCTAGTCGTTTGAGAAGTCATTGCCCTACAAATAACGAGATGGGCGTGCGTCAATTTGTCCGCGCATGTGTTTGCTTTTGTTTTCAAATGTACGGGTAACGGAGCATTAGTAGGTTTGAGGCAATTTCCGGTAACTAGGCCAGAGGTATAGGTACTCCGTACAATACCTACTCCGTACGGAGTATGTACGGGGCAAAATCAGCCTCTGGTCACTCCCTGGCCACTGGGGATTCGACCCGGCCATACGTGCATGCGCGGGTACATGTGCGCAATCATTCAATGTACATACCTATGTAAGATGAACGTACGAATTTTCCGGACTCCGTAGTCTGTACAGAGAACAACGCGTCGGATCCTTGGATTCTCTTGGCTCACTAAGTCTTGCACATGAATGCATCACGGCTTGGCTCTCTGCACCTTGGGCTTGGTGCGGAGTTGGCCGAGGATTGTTGGAAACACTGAGCAGACGTCTTGAGGCGGTTTCCCCGGCGCTGGTGGAAAGCAAAATGGCCCATGTCCGAAAGAGAAAAGCCCTATTCCTCCTCTGCGTACGGAGTACCTACTGGCTGTTCCGGGGGAGTATTACGCAAGAAAAATAACCAAGAGAAAGAATAAAGTTAATAAGGCGGCCATCAGGTACTTGCGTAGCCCAGATACGTGACGAGGTACTTCACAGGCGCCATAGGTTTTTAAAGTTGGTGGGGAGCAGCGTCAGCCGGCAATTTTTTTTTTTCCTTCTTCCTCAGTTTGCTGCCCCTTCGCTTCCCACCCCCTTCACCCCCCCTTTTCTCCGTGCTGCTCTCCAGGTGTTATACTACAACCTATTTACATATCAATTCGAAGCAACGACAAGATAGGGGTGAGCGACGTGTGAACTGCGTCCACCATCTCTCTCTGCTACAAGTTACAACTCAGCCGCAGGACTGCTACCTATCCGGTAGTGCTTCTCTGCTTCTCTGTTGATCGCGCTCGCAGACCCGGACCGACCCCGGATCCTTCATCGACCTGTTCGCCTTCTCGCCCTCGTCTCTCCGCCTCAGCCTCTCCGCCTCGCCATCCCCTCTCCAACCTCTCCAACATTCACGTCTTCACCTCGGTGCCTCTCCCTGCTTCCCCTAGCCACCCGACTGAGAACCACGAGAGCCAATCCATCAGGGCACGATCGGGATTTTGGTGCGCAGGCCACCACTGCACGAGAACGCACGAGACCAGCGCCCCACTCGTCGTCTCTCGTCGCCTCTCGTCGTCTCTCGTCGTCCTCGTCGTCCTCGTCCCTGTCTACCCGCCCTTGGCGTCGTCGTGCGTCTCTTGCGTCTCCTGCGTCTCTCGACCCGCTTTGTCATCACCCGACACCCGCCGATTCTTTGCCAACTAATCCTTGGCGCCAGCGCTACCTGCGCAAACCCTCTGCAACTTCTAGCTCTGGCTGTCTACGTCTGCTCTTCCTTCACTTATTACACTCCTGGGTTCTCTGTGGCTCTACATCTGCCCTCGGCCTCTGTCTAAGACAGCCCTGTTTTCGCAATACGTCGAATCGACGCCATAAACAAGACTCGCATTTGTTACAATATTCAACGCTTGATCGTGTCTGCGCATCCGGATTTAGAACGACAGCCGCCCCTCCAGCGGCACAGCGTACCTCAGTTGTACCGACTGTTGTTCTCTCACCTCTTTCGCCCTCTTCCCGCCCTCGATCATGCCTGCCGCTTCCCTCTCCGTTTCCTCGTCCAAGCCCAATTCTGCGCCGAGCTCAAAACCGTCGTCCATCAATTCTCACGATGGAGTCAGGAAATCACCTGCTCTTGCCCCTTCAGATGCTGATCCATCCAGCGAATCCGCGCATCTGAAGCCACCGATAGAAAAGTCTTCGGTCAAAGATCGCTTGACCCGCATTTTCTCAAGTAAAGATGTTCCCAGAAATACCAACGGAAACGCTGAATCAACCAGTCGACCTCGTGGTTCGTCTCTCAACGGAAACGGCGCCTCGCCGTCACCAGCCCCCTCGCGCAAGGACTCATCCGAACGACCCTCAGACAAAGCCCCATCAAATACCTCCAAGGTGATTCCAGGCAAGGATCTCGGAATGCGCTTCTCGCCCAATCCTGAGATGCAGGGAGGCCACGAGCATCTTCTCAAATCAAGTCGTCGACAGGAAAAGCTGGTGGATATGTGGCGCGCACTAATAGGCAAGAAGTTGGAACCAACTCCCGAACACGACCTTTCGCTCGTTTCCAACTGGGTAGACTCGCTTCGTCAGGAGAAGGAAGCCGCATCAGACAGAAGTCGCAGTGCGAATGTATCCTCGACGCTTGTGGAAAAGTACGGCAAGTGTCAAGAGGTGGTGGGACGTGGAGCTTTCGGTATCGTTCGAATCTCGCACAAAAAGCTAGGATCCTCTGAGAAGCTCTTTGCCGTCAAGGAATTCCGTCGTCGTCCCGAGGAAACCGAGAAGAAGTATAGCAAACGTCTGACGGCCGAGTTTTGCATTTCTTCGTCTCTGCGCCATCCCAACGTTATTCACACCCTGGACCTGCTCAAGGACGCCAAGGGGGATTTCTGTGAGGTCATGGAATTTTGCGCCGGAGGCGATCTTTACACGCTCATCCTCTCTAGTGGCAAGCTTGAGGTGCAGGAAGCCGATTGTTTTTTCAAACAGATGATGCGCGGCGTCGAGTATCTTCATGAAATGGGCGTCGCCCACCGCGATCTGAAACCCGAGAACCTCTTACTCACCACGAGAGGCGCCCTCAAAATTACTGATTTCGGCAACGGAGAGTGTTTCCGAATGGCCTGGGAAACAGATGCGCATATGGTGTCAGGCCTCTGCGGCTCTGCGCCTTACATCTCCCCTGAGGAATACGTCGACAAGGAATTCGACGCGCGCGCCGTCGACGTGTGGGCCTGCGGCGTCATCTACATGGCCATGCGAACCGGGCGCCACCTTTGGCGACTGGCCAAGAAGGACGAAGACGAGTTCTTTGCCCGCTATCTCAAAGGCCGTCGCGACGAAGAGGGATACGGCCCAATCGAATCGCTGCACCGCGCGCGATGTCGCAACGTCATCTACTCCGTCCTGGATCCTCATCCCGCGCGCCGTCTCACCGCCGCTCAAGTCTTGAAGTCCGAATGGGTCCGCGAGATAAAACTCTGCAAGGCCGGCGAGGAGGGTCTCTAGCACCTTGTCCGTCATGCTCACTTTGGCATGGCGGACTGCAATCTGATGCGGCGGCGTATTTATCATACCGTTTAAAGAACAAATACTGCCCAACGCATCTTGCAGACTCTTCTGCCCTTCCTTGACGTTTGGCAAAAAAAAAAAAAAAGGCTGGACATCAGACGGACCGCATGTTTTACTGATTGACCGACATTACGACTTGATGCTTGCTCTTACGGCTGAACTACATACCCTCTGTTGCTCGACCGAGGCTTTTCTACGTCTCTCCTGTCCTCGGGGATGTTTTCCTCCTCTCACCTGATTTCGGGACGGTTTCTTCTCACCTGTTCTCAGGGAGGCGTCCCTCTTCTCAATTATATTCTCGGAGGATGTTTCTTTCTTCTTTTCCCCTTAGATCATATTCATTTTTACTCTTTACTTTATACTTTCTCCTGCTTCATTATATACGGACATTTGCCACATATACAATTTTATCCCTGAATCTGGCCATCTGTCTTTTCTTACTTTTTGTTTCCTTATTGGCCAATCAGATAGCACCAACGAGCACTGGCGTTTGTGGGCGTATAAATTTTACATCTTCTCTTCATGCTTTTACTTTTGCCATTAGGGCGGGGGGCGGACGATTGATATTGGCAGTGGTAGCGAGATGGCTACCTTGACACTGCAGGATTTCGAGTTGCTGAGTTGCATGGGGGCTCAAAGTTCATATTTATGGGTGGTCAGGGTCTCTCTGGACATGTCACAGACTAGAATGGGGAGGCTTGGATCTCGGTGGTGCTGTATCTGTTCATCTAGTTTACGTATTCACATAGAGGAGTATGGGCAGGCGGTTCTCTTTCTTTTTATATCATCTTATTCTAGAATTTCATTCCTTATTCGTCACGATCAAAGCCCTTTCTTGCATTGTTTCCTCCCCTTTTTCGTCTTATTATTCTCCTCTTCTGCGGTTTGTGCTCTTGATTATCTTCCTGAGTGAGCGTCTCTCCACGCACAGTGCGTAATCTACCGCCATGCTCATGTGAGTCAATGTCAGTATCACATCACTGGCCCGCGCTGGGCAGTCATGACAACAAACCCTGACCCGGTGGCCACATGGTTCTTCTTTCGTCCTTTCGCGCAGGTGTCAGTTTGACATGATGTGTCTGTACACGAGAACCTACCTCTTTGTTGTAAAGACATGTCATCAACGCACATGCTATGACACCGGCATGGCGTCAACATCATGGCTTGTTTGTTCTCAAGATATACTACATATCCCGGTGCATACGCACGCCATGGCATCGATGCACCCTGTCAAAGTACATGACCGCGGTCATCATTCTACAGATAAAGCATGCCAATGCACATGTTACGACACTGCGTCGCATCACCTCAACGTCACGGCTCGTGTTTCTGTAGATGTACCACGCCAAATCCAATGCCCAGCTTCCATTCCAAGCCACTGCATCGCCTCAAGATCATCCATAATCTTGATCCATGCCTCGGCCCTCAAGTCAAGCCCATGGTATCAGGTACATACAGTCAGCTGACAACATAATCTCACAACTTAACCCCCCCCCCCTCCTCCCCCCCAAAAAAATAAACAGACACATCAAGTTACCCCTTGGCGATGCAGACATAGAATAGAGTCTGAGTAAGGAAAATTAGTCGTCGAATACATTGTATACGATACGTATATATACATCAATCAACGTCCCATTGCGCAAATTACACACAAGAAGCTTCCCAGGCCAGTAAACACCCCCACCCCCCTTTCCTCCGGCCCATTTCCCTATAATAATTCATCCCGATTCCCATCCCTGAGTCTCCCCATCAACCATCCTCATTGACACGGTCCAAGTCCCAGAAATCCCAAAATCCATCCCATTATTCGCATGCTAAGAAGAAAGAAAAATTATCAGAGGCCAGTCTTTTCCGCTCACCTCGTCATACTGCCTAGCCTGCCTGCCTGCCTGCCTGGCGCCCCCGGCCCCCTTGAGTGAGACAGGAGATATACTGAGAACCCCGAAGATGTGCACGCCCCAAGGTTCTCAGATCTCAAAGAAACTAAAGATGATGAAGGCGAGTAAAAGAAGAACGAGATTTGTCTACTCCTGCAAGCCATACATGGTAAATACCAAACAGAGGCAGAGGGGTAGGGGCAGACAAACGGACAGAAAACGACGACGAAAGAGAAGACAATGAAGACAATGAAGATAATGAAGATATGAAGATATGAAAAAAAAAAAAAAGAATAAGTAGACAGTGATCCAGTCTCCTGCCTTTCGTGTCTGTCCAAGCAAGCACAGCCCAAAGAAAAATAGAGAGGCAGCACCGCCTTAACAGCCAGAATAGAACAATGTATGCCGTCGCGCAGGGCACGCGGGGCATTAAACCCGAAAAAGCCAAACAAAAAACTGTTTTCGCATGACAGTTTTCTCGCGGGTCCGTCTCCACAGAGGGCAACACAACTGTCCAAACCGGGTGACTATATCATATCAAACACCAAACAAGTCGTGTTCGCAAAGTCCTTTCCCACAAGTCAGTTGAAACCGGCTGCATAGAAGGACAAAAAAAGGAAGAAAAGAACGAAGAATAGAAGAAGCTCAACACGTCGTATTTCGCGATCCTTCTCCAGAAATTGCAGCAGCAACAACAACAGAAGAGATACAAAAACAGCCGCAAGAAACGAAAACAAAAGGAAGTTTGACTCGACAACATTTCGCGTTGCATGAATGCACGAGATCAAGACCTTAGACTACACCACCACCTCCGCCACCAAAACGGTGAACCCGAGTTGCCCAGCATACACCGATTCGACATGGACCGCTTCACCTACTTAGTCGTCGAATCCTCAGGTTCCCCTCCGACTCCAATTATACAATTAAGAGAGACGGCGCATTCCCGAGGATTGAAAACAAGCTAAGTCAAGTCAAGTACACGGAGCAGACATTCCATGTCATATAGGCCGTAAGTCAGTCCACATTCATGTGACATCCATCCTATCTCCTCATCCCTCATCGTTGTCGCTCATCGATCCCGTATACCGCGAAGCGTGAGCGACAAGATAAACCGCACTCCACTTTCGCAAACAAAAGTTGATTATGAGTGGAATAGATCCCACGCTCGGGAGCAGAGGCGCAGAAATTCATCCTTCTTTGCCCGTTGCGCTTCAGGACTATCTCGCCCTTCACCGAATGGGCCCCTTCGGGTTGGAGGCGGGCCGTGACCAAGAGGCGGGCTCGTGCCGTCTTCGTATTCGGCACGTGTGCGGCGCTTGTTGCCGCTTCGACTTCCCTCGGCGTGACGGCTTCCTGGAGCAGGAGATGGGGGCGTGGGTGGTTGGCGACCGCCGTAGTGGACTATCCTCGGTAGCAGCTCGGATCGTCCACCGGCGAGTTCTTGTTGGGCTTCTTCGGCGGACTTGTACTCTCTTGACCGGCTCGATCCAGGAGCTTGTTGGTGGTGGAGGTGGGTGGAGTGATGACCTGGTGAGGCCAGAGGCGCGGCTCTCTGAAATACTGGCGGGGCATTGTCAGGATGGGCAGTGGCGCTATGCCCAAAGACGTCACTGATAGAAGGCAGGCGATTGTTGGTCTGTTGGGCGGGCATGTGATGGATCTGAGAGCTGGTGGACAGGTGTGAAGGTTGGTTGGCGATATGACGTGACGGAGGAGCAGGTTGTTGGTGGCCTGTAAAGCTTCGTCCCAGGGGCGCAGACTGGATTATGCGCTCGCTTGCGAAGTGTTCATGGGAGGGCGCCACGATAGACAGGCCGGGAGGCGCCTTGCCTCGGCGAGACATGCCGGGGGTCTTGGCCGCGAACCCTGGGGCGGATTCCCTATCCTTGTCGCTCGGGCCGTCGCCTTTTGCCGATTGTTGCTGTAGCCTCTGTTCAATGATGCTGCGTTGCTGCTCTCGCACCGACATGCTCCTCTGCAGCTGCTCCTTGAGCACGGGATCCTGGGTCATAAACCCAGGTGATAGGCATGCGATACCCACTTCCTGAATACCCAAGTTCTCGCGAGCAGACATGGGGACCGCTGAGCCTGGATTGTTGGCCTTTGATAGCGTGTTCTTGGACAGGTCCAGCCTTCGCGGTCGAGGTTTCATATTTGATAGTGTAGGCGATCCAGGTTCCTTCTTCACCATGATTTTGGGTCGCGTTGCTTCGCTACGTGTCCTACGAGAAAACCTGGGTCAGCTTATCATCAAGGCCGTAATCTCTATGTATGAATGGTCCTGAGGTGTCCGATGATGGCGAGAGAGTACTTACGATCCAGGCGGAGACTGCCGTACTGGAGAATATACAGTTCCCCGGGGACTGGTAGCCTCTCCAATACTCGGTAACGCAGCACTGGGTGTGTATGAACCTGATGACGCGGCAGTAATGGAAGGCCTATGAGCATTTTGGATGCCAGAACTCGTGCTCTTGGTGCTGCCAGATGTGTCGGAAGAGGAAGAATGCATGGCGGTAGAAGGAAACGAAGGTCTCTCATGGGGGGCTGGAGAGGGCACCATGGCGATGGCGGCACTCATGGTGAGCGAGCTCGCTTCAGGGTGATGGAGATTCCCGTGTCGGAGGCGTTTGCCCAACGGAAGCTTGTGGTTGAGGCGGGAATATAGGACTTTCGAAAAGCTGTTCAAGTCTTCGGTCGACTGGGCAGAATGCGCTGCGTTTGTTTGAAGCAGTGGCGCTAATGTATTTATTCGATCGACGTGAGATTGCGTGCCTCCCAGTGGTAATTCTTCCGTCCGGCCCAATATACGCGATACGAGTCGTACGGCGAGCCAAGGTCGGACTCTTGGACTGCGTCTTGACAGTGCAGATCAAATTACTCACGGCGGCGGGATTTGTTGTGTCGCAAAGAGGAAGAATGGGGGCGGCGTCGGAAAGGACGGGTGAGGGCGGGTGCGATCGGGCCAAACGAGCGTGGTAACGGTAGATTGATATTTGCGGATCACTGGCGATGGTGGCTGTGGCGCGCGGTATTGCGCACTGCAGGCGGCGAGCGAAGAAGCGACCGTGACGGTGGTGAGAATCTGATGTGCTGGGATTTCAAGACTAGTCGGCAGAACGGGGGGCCAGCCAGGAAAACAGAGGCAAAGCTTTCTTGTCGGGCTGTTGAAAGAAGAGAAGAGGCGGTTGGGGAGTGACGAGGCAAGCAGAAGCGGAAGTAGAAGCAGCAGCAAGACGCTGAGGGTGCAGAATGCAAGGCGATGCAAAGTCGGCCACAAAGGGGTCCGTGGGCACATGTAGCGGATACTTGTCACAGATACTTGTCACAGATACTTGTAGCGGGTACTTGAGCAGGTACTTGGGCAGGTACCTGCTCAATTACGTGGGAGCGCGGGTGCGCGGGTGCGCGGATGCGTGGGGTGCTTGGCTGCAGGCTCAAACACGCAGCAGACAGGGGCGGCGGCTCCGGGGCCCGGGCTTACCAGGGGGCGAATCAAGGAGCCCATCTCGTTCCAGAAGTGACCGCCGTCGACTGCTGATGGTTGGTTGGCTTTGTTGGCGCGAAACAGCATGAGAGCGAGGCGAGACGACCGATGTTGTGCCTGCGGTTGGATCATCAGGGAGTCCCTTCGCCGGTGGCCGGCGGTGGGTGGCGGTGGATTAGCGAGGTTGTAACCCCAACCGCCTGCTGCCTTATGTGAATGTGAACACTGAATACATATGTATGTATACATATATAGGTACTCTGTACCTACTCTATCGGACGACGGCCAGAGGCAAGACGGGCCATGGCCGCGGCAAATCGGTCTGTCGTCGCTTTCCATTGTTGGGTCGTGGAGTCGTGGAGTCGTGGAGTCGCGCCAAGCATAAAAGACGGCTGGCTGTTCCGCCCATCCAGGACAGGCCTCGACAACTCGGACATGCAGCGACGTGACGGGCCACGGCAATAGCTGGGCTCATGCGGGGCCGGCAGGGCGGGCAGGCAATCTTGAATGAGGCAACGTCTCCAAATTGTCCAGCAAGGAGAACCATCGCACACGCGAACCAAGTGTCTCTTTGTCCGATTCGTTTCCCGATACATACATAGGTAGGTATTATATCGATGTAGGTACTGTACGGAGTACAGATTCCGGAGTACGGAGTACCTACATACCTAGGTACCTACCTCTACCACATCAGAACGCCACGGCGAGTTACCTATGTACTGTACCCGCAAAGCTAAAATCACGGCGCCCTTCTACATGTGGCTTGTCGCACCAAGACCGGCCATGTCGCCGTTGTATGATGTATCTGCGTTAGGGTCAACTTTGCTTCGACCAGCCGAGGCTGAAGATTTCGGCATTGCTAATTGTCTTCCGATTGCTTTATTATTGCCCGGGTATTGCCAGGTAAGCCCTCGCTTCTTTGTGCCGTCATTTTTTCTCCTCCGTGCTATCATACCCCACCGACATCCAGGACGTTCGTAACTTCGTGGCATTACGCAAGTCCCAAAGAGGAAAGTACTAAACCACTTGCGGCCACCGATCTCTAGTCCCACGGCTGCCATGTACGTATATGTACCTAGGTACTGTGCTCTGTACGGAGTACATAGGTAGTTTGATGGAGCTTACGAAGAGGTAGGTACATAGGTACATACCTCATAATAATGCATGTTCGGATTTATGTATGAGCTCAACCTCCATTGTACATGGCCCAACGATTTCTCTTGTCGCTGGATCATCAGGGCGGGCAAAGAGAAAGTTTTCGCCCTGGTTGCATGCTGGCCCAATATGGCTTACGTGTGTTGCTCATTTCTTCGCGTTCAAACATGGTTATCTTGTCACTCGCCGATATCCCAACTGCAACATTTGCTCGCCGTTGCCCAATCACATTACTCTTTCTTCAGCATCTTGTATTCACAAATGTTGAAAAGGGCGATAGGCTCCGACTCCGAGTCACAAGGCCGCCCCTACTCTCGTTCACTGTTCAGTGAGGTGACACTCGCCGCAAAACGCAATTCCATTTTCTCGTACCCAGCGTATTTCTGCGGGATGCAGTTGTAGGTTGTAGCACCAACTCTTTTTTGGCCCCCATGGGCATTGGACGAATGATATCACACTGTTCCCTCTTTTTCTTTCGGTGTATGTACATGCCTTGTCTTGTCCTAGATACCTACAAATAGATACGAAGAAATGTTGCCCTTTGAGCAACCACCCCGATTGAAAAGCCGGGACATTGACAATGTTGCGGGTTACCACTTAGAAGAGCATAGCGTATCCGGCTTTTGACCAACTAGTGGGAGAGTTCGCTGCTGATTCCTACGGAGTAATAAATACGGCTGGAATAGGTGCAGCGAAGCGAACGCCAGAGAGAGCGCAGACACTGGTGACTGAACAGTGAACACACAATTGGGCATCCCCCACTTGTCGATAATGATACATACATGTATGTATATATGTAGCTGCATATGTACGTCCGTCATTGTCGCAGCGTTGCTACACAACGTTCCTCCCGGTAAAGTGCCTACGGCGAACGTGTCGACACATTACATCATTGCTAATTAAGCCCAGAATGGATTCGCGTGTCCTTGTTGCAAATAACGCGACTTCGACGAGCAGAGAAGAACTCAATGCACTCAGCCACATCGCGGCAGAACCTGCCTAATCTTGCCCATCGTCCATTATACTGGAGTCATCACGACTGCCGGATGCCTGCTAGTTATCCAAGTTTGTTTCCCTCTACCTACATATATTCGGGCGATTGGTTTCGTTTCTTTTGCCCCCTTTGTCTCCCCCGTTGACATGTTTCAGAAAAGTCTCTTCCCATAGGGCAAGTTTTGTCGAAACGCCGGCTCGTTTTCCATCCGATGTGTGAATGCAAGTCTTTAACTAACACGTACAGTAGTCAGGAGGGGGCCTTTTCTAATCCCTGTTCATGCAGTCCCTGCTTCCGCCACACCGGAACTCGTTGCACGGAGCAAGTGGTGGGTGATGCGCTACGAGCCAGAAGTCCGATCACGCTCAATCTATTTCTTTGTCGCTCGTCTTCTTTCCGACATTCTCTTTTTCTCGTGCGTTTCTTTTCTTTTTGGCGCATCTGTGACTGATGACGACATTCCATGCGGCAATGCGGCGCAGCACGACACTACAGATCCCCGGGAAGGCTCCTGAGTCCCAGTGGGATCGCGCCATATCACCCCGTGACTACGGTGAAAGCGCATCTTTGGATTCTTCCCTTGCCTGCTTTATTAGGGAATAAAGGGGTCGCGAAATGCCGCCTGGTGTTTTATCGAGATCCCCCCAAGTCTTAGCCTTACCTAGAGGCTACGGAGTAGAGGTAGGTATGTAGGTACATTTGTACCTCTTACCCCTTCTCTCTGGAGTCTGGCCCGAGTGCCTGATTTCGAGCTGAGTACTCCACTCTTATTGGCCCCCTCTTCTCCCTCTTTCCCAGACAAGTCCCGTTGTGGTGGGCTGCACCTGAGACGTCGGCGTCTCAGGTGTCAGGTGTCAGGTGGATGCGGTGGGCGACACGGTGGGGTCCGACCTGCTAGCGGCCACTCGCTGCCGGCCTTTGTGACTTTGAGGTTTTGTCGCATTGCCTTTTGCAAAAGTCAAGAGGTGCAACCGTGCAAAGAGGTGCAAAGGACGAGGGAGGCATTCATGGCATGCATATGCATGCATTGCTACGTAGTACGTACGATTTACAGTTTGGTGGGACCGTTGAACTTTGCTTTGCGGACTTTGCTCTGCGGAAATGGGCAACCTCTGAAGAAATGGTCATTCTTCTCTGAAGTGGGTGTACATACCGTGTATGTACGGACTCCGTACGGAGGAGTGGGTGATGAATGGCGATGTCTGCGGAGTACCTAGAGATGTACGGAGTAGGCTTTTTATCCCCAGGACCCTTGCCACGACGATGTGACAACTGCCGGTTTCTGCCACGGCAGAGCACAGTCGCGGGTTTCGCGTCTCGTGAAAGTTGCGTCTTTTTCGTAAGACTTTCGTAGATAACTACCTACCTCCTATTATAGATATTTACAAGCTTCCCCAGTGAGATTTTCCGCACCATACCACGAACCTCGCATTGTCCTCAGTACATACATACTTACAAGTTACCAGCAACAACTCCGTACTGAACCCGATACGACAACGCGCCTCGTTCCTTGTGGGTACATACATTCATGCTCCATACGAAAGTTCGTGTCCCTGCTTTGTCGCGATTTCATGCTTCACTTCACTGTGGAGTCCCGCCTGAATCGCCTGAACCCGTCTCACAACTCCGCTGCGCCTTCCAAAACTTGCCAATGCCAAATAACCAGGGCTACATACAGAGTATAAGTTCATGTACATATGTCATGCACGAAACGCGCCCGTTGGCAGCCTAGCGGGCAAGACATTGGCCATTCAAATCAATCAAATCGGGTGCGGAAAAAAAAAGTTTCCTATATCCGGCAAACTTCCCATGTACAGAGCGGGCTATATAGGTTGTATGTATGTACATAGTACTCCGTACTCCGTAGGTAGTTATTATATTCCCTCGCGAGATTTGTCCAGGAAAATCGCTCTTGAAGTCACTGTGACTTGCGCGGGATAATAAGTCTTGCGGACATGCCTGACGTGACCAGATTTTCAATTTTTTTTTTTTTCCTTTTGGGCAACCTTTGTCGCGTTATGTTGATAGTAAGACTTTTTTAAGGCTGACTTTGCTTTTTGCTTGGCGCACCGAGGTTCCGATTGGTCCTTGCAAATATCCCCCAAACTTGAGTGACTACCCTGTACCTGGGTGTCGATTTCCCACTTTCTTCGCGGACTTATCGAGATGGGGTGGTGTGAAGACACAAGTGATGGGAGACTAGCACTTCGCCGGCGCTGAAATTGCATGTGCGTTCTATTCGAGAAGTTGGTTCAATACCTATTCCACAACGACGGTACCTTGAGCTCGCAATTGCATTGCCTGGATGTTCCAGACGAGATCTTTATCGCAGGAGAATTGATATATGACACAACTTTGCACTTTGGTTGGTTGATTGCCAAAGGTGTGGCCCCAAACAGTGTAAAGAGGAAGGCACATCGATAATGATGGATTAGCACTGCCAATGGCATAGATAAAAAAAAAAGGAATAAAGACGTTGTCTGAAAAGAGCAGAACAAAAAAAAATTGTTCAGAGAATTTCGCAAAAGGTAACGCCCGAGGGGGGTCTCGAACCCCCAACCTTGGGATTAAAAGTCCCACGCTCTAGCCATTGAGCTACCCGGGCTCTCGTGTGATGGTTGTATACGACGCTGCTAATACATAATATATACCTATAGAAAGGTCCTCACAGCGGATCGCAGCCCCACTGCCATGCTTGCTAACCTCCAAAATTTCTGGCCGAGGAACTTGAAAACGACGGGTCAGTGGAATCTCAAAGCCCTCGCATCTGCCATTACACCACCCTTGGCTAATCATTAGAAATCCTCACTCGCACGCTCATTACAGGAAAACACTCTTAACCCCTCCCAATCCCCGGGGTCCCTCACCATACTTCACCATCATGCCTGGCCGCACCACAAACAATGATGCTTCTGCATCACAGGACGTCAGCATGCAGGATGTGCCGCCTTCAGCGCAACCTGCCGTTTCTGAGGACGCTGAAATGGAGGATGGCGTGCCAGAGAATGAGGAGGACGAAGAGGAAGAAGAGATTGAGGCCCAGAGAGTAAAAATTGTACGTGATTCTACCATCGTCTCATCTTCGAGGCGCAGCGCAATCCCCCCCAAAATAAGTGTAGGACTTATCTGACTGGGGTTTCAGTTGCCCGGCTCAACAGATACAGCTGCCTCATTCGAGTTCACCGATGAGGGACATACTCTTGGGAACGCTCTCCGGTATATCATTATGAAGAAGTACTTAATCAAGGCCTCACTGATTTACACAGCCTGGTTCAGATATGCTAACATTTTCAAATAGCCCGGACGTGGAATTTTGTGCGTACACAATCGCCCATCCCTCGGAACCAAAATTGAACTTTAGGATTCAGACATACGGTAAGCCTGCTACGTTTTGGCAAAACAACTTGTCTTAGTGCTGAACTGGACTGACATTGCCATTTCCTTTTTCTTCCCAAGACGGCGTGGCAATCGATGCTCTGAAGAAGGGATTGCGTGATTTGCAAGATGTATGTGACGTTGTCGCCGACGAGTTCTGGACGAAGAGGCAGGCCTTTGAGTCTGAACAGGGGATTGAGCGATGAGTTTGATCACTGGCGTGCAAGACATCGTGGAGTGTAAAGACGCCATCTGAGATGGTGTCAGCGAGGGCTTTATCAGCATGCATGGTATGATGGTTATCAATACAGTCACGGCACTAAATGTCGTCGACATCAATCCGGATTAGAGGAGCTCAAGGCGTTGCTGGACGGAACTTTTATATGTTTTTTTTTTTAATTCACGATCAAGGAGGATATGTACATGAGCAGTCATTTCTGTTGGCTAATTTCGGCCCTATGTATTATCATATCAGTTACTGTATGGTATGGCAGCGCGATTGGCAGCGTCAGGGCGCAATGGCTTACCTCCAAGAATCCCTCTATAAAACTGGATGGGAGTCTCTTGTTTCCTCTGAAGTTCTCTTCTTTGAAGTATGTCATCACATGGGTGGTCTGCTTCCAGAAATTCATCGTCTCCTAAGTAGTGAGAAAAAAAACCAAAGGTCAACAATGCCATCGGGGCTTCATCTGTTTGCCTGCCTGACTGTCGTAGCTCGTCTTACCTGGTATTCAGCATGCGACTTGAAGAGAAGAACATCAACGACGTTAAGCTTGTTCACAAAGCGGTTTTTCTCGAATTCTTCGCGCATGCGTGTTCGAAGAGTGGCGATGGGGAGAGGCATGTTGTACATGGTCTGAATTTCAGGAGCCTAAAAGTCGCGAAGTTCGTTTTAGCTTGTCTCTTCACTTTCGGCCACGATGTCCCGACAGAGAACACAAGCTCATTCTGCGTGCTGTGTTTATGGTATTGAGCGAGTGATGTGCTCTTTGACTGCATGGGAGCTTCGATGGGACATACCGCTCGCATCCATTCACGGTAGGATGAGATAACTCGGCGTTTCGCATCGGACCAGTTGGCCGCTGCGGCAGAATGTTAGCGTCAATCGGGTTCAGGAATGGGAGAGATACGCACATTGCGCCGTCTTTTTGGCGAACTCGGTCGGCGAGATAGCCATGGTAGGCAGTCGGTGCTCCTCAAGTGAGTGATCGCTGTGTCGTGACTTTGATGCTAAAGTCCAGGTGCATCGCGAAGTCACCATTACAAGAATATCACGTGATCACGACCCGCCGCCGCCGCCACATCACGGGCACGCCACACTTGAAAGCGATACGGCCTGTTTTAACTTTTGTATCATCACATCCTGACATTGTGTCGGTGTGGTTTGATGCTGCCCTCGACATCTTCTCTCAACGACTTAACTTCAAGAATCAGATAAGAAGCTGCGATAAAAGACCATGCCAGCTATACGCCCATCCTCAAGGCGAAAGCCGCCTCCCGACGGCTTCAGCGATATTGAAAATGACCTTCTCATCTTCTCCAACAAGATGAAGGATGCTCAAAACAAACCAGCTCCTTCCGGGCCAAAGCACCAAGCGCAATGGGAAATATTCCAAATCTCCCATAAGAGAAGTCGTTATGTATACGACCTCTACTACGAGAAAGAGGCCATCAGCAAACAACTATACGACTGGTTGTTGAAGAACGGGTACGCTGATGCGATGCTCATCGCGAAGTGGAAGAAGGAGGGCTATGAGAAGGTTCGTTTTATTTGTTCCAAAAAAAGAGGAATACATTAAAGTAGCCGATTTGCTGACGTTCATACACAGCTCTGTTGCCTTCGATGTGTGCAAACGAAAGAGACAAATTTCAACAGTACTTGCATATGTCGAGTGCCGCGGATCGAGCTCAAGGAAGGTAAAGAAGACCGGCAATGTGTTAGCTGTGGATGTCGAGGGTGCGCCTCCTGCGATTGAATAGTTTACGAGGCAAAGGTTTATCAAAGAGGGTGCTGGGTATGGCGTTTGGGCGCTTTGGACTGGCTGGGACAGAATACGCGGTGGAATACATTATGACTCTATGAGCGTATGCTGGCGCTGTTGTTAGCTGGAAGCACTGGAAGCATGAGGCATATGTCCTTCATTTCACCATTATCAGTCCATTCCTCTATATTAACTGATCATCATCATTTTCGCATAGCTTCATTATGACTGTTTTTCAGATTAAGATAACCCTGCACGACGACGGCCAGATCGAATGCTGGCAGGAACAAAACGCAATGCTGACATTGCGCCTTCAAGATCCGCCATCTCCACATCGAGGCCTTGTTCCGGCTGCGTCGCTTTTGCCGTCGACTCTGATGGTTTTGGGTTCAAGTCGGCGTCCTTGTCTGTTGATTGAAGTTCCTTACTCTCCAAGGTGCCGGCTTTGCGCTGTAATGGCTCCTTGGCAAGAGAAGCTATGGAAGGTCGCCGTCGGTGATGAGTATCTTCAACCAGTAATGAACGTCGTCCATCGATACCATCTTTTGTTAACCCGAAGAAGAAGTTTCGTGGGTACATGTGTTTGTCAATCATGTGAAGCCGGCGCTTTTGATGAGTGAGGCACTTTCGCTCACAGCCCTCCACAAAGCACGAATACTACCACGAAAGTCAGTTTCTGTGCCAATAGCCTCTCGGGCGTAATAGGCCTTCTTTGCTCACCGTATGCTCTCCCTTGTCTCTTTTGATCCTCACGAGAGGGTCATGCCACTCTTCAATGTGCACGCTAAGCAGGTGCTCAGATGGAAAGTTTTTCCGGCATTCAAAGCATCGGTTCGTATGGAACCTGACGTAATGCGATTCGTATTCTTCATGCGACTTGAACGCGATCGGTTCTCTATGTGGTGGTAGAAAACATTTCATCACGTTTCTGTCGCTAGCCTCCTCGTCTACGAGATCTAAATCAAGCAACAATGATTTGGCCGTCGGTAAACTTGTGTTTTCAGGGGCGGAACCCTTCTCAATGTCCTCACTGTTGCGGCTATAGTCTAGTTCTCCACCGAGCTCTCGTGAGCGCTTCATTCTGAGATAAAGTTTGGTCGGGCAAGATATTACTTTTGGGTGCAGCAGTCCGGGATCCAAACGAACACCCGGTTATCAATCTAGTCTTGAGGTCTTGAAAGCGGCGGAGGATGAGCAAGGGACGATGCGAAGACGAGTTAGGATTCCTGGAAGAATTGTGCTCTAGAGACACAACTTATCAACAAAGGCCCTTCTTCGTGATCAGGCCGTATTGCTCCCTGATTCGAGACGGAGCGACATGAAGTGGCCTTATGACTCATGAGCACACACTCAAATCAAAGTAAAGATTGTGAGAGGAGACGAAGGGCGGAAGTGAGATGTGTGGGGCCAGCGGGATGTTGCTACCTAAGGTACCTAGGTACATATCTATGGTCTTCTGCGTGTCGTTTCAAGATCTTAACTTCAACACTACGAGATGCACGTGTCTGCGCCTCCAAGAGTTGGATTTGTACCTATGTACTTATGTATGTGTGCTGGAAATACTGAGGCAATAACGAGGAAAATCCCAATGCGTATATTATATGTACATACACGCATCCTTAATAAGCCACAGCCGAGGAAACCTCAGCCACTACGTACCTACCTAAGTACATATATGTGTGGTGTGGTGGCAACCACCTACAGGCTACTGTAGCCTACGGAGTAGTAGGTATGTACCTGCTAGCCTCTAGGTAAGCTAAAGCACCTACTACTAGGCAGTAGGGCCCCTAGGCTACTATAATATGTATACAGAGAGGTACCTACCTGTGCATGTAGGTACCTATGTATCTGTCAGTGGTTCTTTGTTCGCTCGTCACCCTGAGGGGCTCATAATCTCATTCAGTCATCCGTCGTCGGCTCACCTTTTCGTCTTGGCAGGCTCACTTGGCCATGTTGAATTTCTCGTCCGTCGTCGCCGCGCAGTAATAAGGGTCCTCGCCAAGTTCAACGCACAACGACTTCGTATCTGGACATTCTCGTCCTCCTCGCTCCTTCATTCTCATCGTCACTTGCGCTGTTCGCCAGAACTGCAAATCTTCTCCAATGATTTCCTCCCCGGCGCAGCAAGTAGACCTTCGCGAGCCGAGCCTGCCATCAACTAGTCCCTCGTCGCCGTGAACTCGGCTTATCGGTAGTCTGACTGTCGCGCGAAATCATCTGACTTGTCCGAGCGCTATATTTTTCTGATAGCATGAGGTGACGGAAGACCTCGTCTCTTTTTTCTCCCACTCCGTGCGAGTGCATTCGACCCAACTAATCCTACCGAATCCTCGCGGCTTGATTCGAAGCAAGCAAATCACTATCAATATGGCTTCGACTACTTCTCAGGCCAGCCCTTTCTGGCAGTAAGTTGAAAACCCCAAAAAAACAATTGGGTGCCCAAGTTGGAGGAGGGTCGGACTATCGCGACGCTCTTCCTCGTTGGAGTCTAACCACACTTCACAAGCTGACGCCTCTGAATCAACAGCCAGGCCTTGAAACTTAGGAAACACTTGCTGAGGCAAATCGGAAAACTTCAGACTGAGAAGACCTCTGGAGTAGATCTGTCGCAGTTCGTGGCTGTTGAAAGCCTGCTGGAGAAGTACGTGAAAGCCAAGGAGCCGCCAATTTTCGGTCTGTCGTTGCTAATTGTTTTCAGATTTCGACTGGCTTTTGTTCACACCATTTTTCTGGACTTTCCATGGGCCGTCAAGGAAAATGCAGAGGAAGCGCTGTGGAGCCTACACACCTCCATCAACAGCGAATATCGTCGCATTCAGGGCAGACTTAAGCATACCTCCCATGCGGTCGAGAGGCGCAAGGTTGAAAAATCGTACCATAACTTTCTGCGCGTTGCGCAGAAATTCTACAAGGGATATATACAGCGATTGACGGCACGATATGATGTTCCGGAGCTAAGAAGAATTGCCCGGGGCATCGACGCTCAGCAAATGGAGGGCATAGACCAAATCAGTCCTGTGCCTGCGGAACTTCGTAAAATGGTTTCAAAGTCGTGCTACTCAACGCTTTTGCGCATGGGCGACCTCTCCCGTTATAGAACTCAAGCAAGACATAAGAACTCTGGCTTTGAGACTGCTTTGACTTACTATAGTCTCGCGCACCAACTAGATCCCGAGTCTGGGCACGCATACCATCAGATGGGAATTGTTCACCTGGATCAAGGAAATCATCTGGACGTTGTCTATTACTTCTATCGCTCATGGGCCGTTGAGTCTTCTCATCCTCTGGCGAATGCCAATCTCGAAGCCGAGTTCAAGTCGCTTTCACTATCCAAGGACAGACTTAACGCGCCAGACACCCAGGATGCGTTCTCCATGTGGTTTGTCAAGCTCCATGCGCTTTTCTACAAAGGGGAGAACTTCCCTCAGCAGGCAGAGCTGGAAGGTGAAATCATGCACCGACTCGAGATGGCATGTCACAGTGAGCAGTCGACAGTGACCCTACTCAAGATGGCCCTCATCAACATTGCAGCCCACCACGTTGCTTCAACGAACTATGCCGGTCCGTGGCTCATCTCCTTTTCTTCTTGTCTTTCTGTCTTTCTATCTTTCTATCTTTCTATCTTTCATTCATACATCCCTCAGGATCCAGCTTTGCCATCATACTGACTTGACTGCAGAATCGCAGACACCCGCCACTTCTCGTTTTTACCAATTCACTTTGCGCTTTAATGCCATGTTTATTTCTCATTTTTGCGCAACCGTTGAAGTCGAGCTTAAGGAAGCAGCCTCCGTGGAGGAAAGCGGCACCACATCGGCTACATGCGCCAAATTCACACCAGCGGTCCAAGCTCTGCTACCTGTTCTGCGAATATATAGTATGTGGCTAGCTGCCCACCGGCAAGAAGTTCGCGCTGGAGTGGAAGCATTCGGTGGCGTGGTACCAGCTATGGTGCAAAAACTGGCCAACGTTTTCACTTTGCTATGCGTGTTCAGTTGCAGCCAGGAAGGGCTGGCTACTTGTCCGTATCTCTTGTCCGAGGATCTTGGGATTCAGGGCTTCATTCCTCTGTCAGAGGACAGAGTTCCCGAAGCCTGCCGATGTTTCTGTAGCGAAGATGGCGCCCCGAAGGCCTATCTCGAAGAACCGAGTTCTCAATTGAAGCCCGCGCAGGAAAGCGTCGCTCGAGTCTTGGACATTCTTCGTTGCGCATACTTTCTTGCCGAGGATGCGACATTGCCCATGTCCTACAGAGTTGCAGACAGCTTGCTCATATTCGAATACAGTCCCGAAGCCTCTTTTACTCTTCCTGCTGCTACCTCTACTCCTGTCGCATCTCGGGTTGAGTCTCGTGGAGAAAAGACTGGACTCGACAATTGTGGCAGAAAGAGCCGAGTCAACGTCGATAGCAACCATAACAATAGCAACAACAGCAGTAGCAACAGAAAAACCAGCAGCGACAGCACCAGCAAAGACAACAAGAACATCAACAACGTTGACAGCAACAGCAACAAAAAAAGCGATAAACGCCACAGAAGCAATGGCAATAAGAGCAACAGCAACAATAATAAAAGCAACGACAAGGAAAGAAACAGCACCAAAAATAATAACACCAAGACCGTCAAGATCAAGACCGAAAACATCAAAATCAACAATGCCAATCCCAACGAAAAATCCAACAATAACAACGACACGAACAGCGGCAACAAACGAAGCAGAAATACCAGGACGGCACATGAAACAGAGAACGTCTTCGAGCCCCCTGGCGCTCCTGAAAAAGCTGAGCAAGCCAGTAAAGCCACCAGCCACCGAATGCATGAGCAGACGAACATTGACCCACGATCTTCTCTCGATGGCTCATTGCAGGTTCAAGAATCTACGGAAGATGAGGCAGAGAGCAGAGTCTTTGACATGCTAGCACCCTTCCTCAAGCCGCCAACGCCCCAGCCTCATCAGCAGCAGGGTCGTTCTTCGGCCGAATCATCCTACGGAATGCACACTGCGACAGCAAACGAGATTTTGGGCTCGTTTTCTGCAGGCCCAAGTCCTACCGGCTCTGTCCCCCTCGGGGACCCCTCTGGAAAATATGCGCAATTGCCTTGGGCTTGGTTCAACACCCCCAAGCCAGATGACGCAGTGGGGGGTCTTTCGCCGTCAGGTCGGGACGCCTTCTCAGCGCAGCCCAGCCCGTACGATTCACCCAGGAACTTGTTCGCCACTGGAACCTTGCTCGATGATCCGTTTGCAACTCCAGGACGAGCTCACTACGGAGCAGTTACTAACGGGATGGCCGCGCCGCAAAGCCGAGGCAATTACGACAGCCCTGCTCCTCTAGTGGAACTCACCGACCACAAAAACAGTCTGCTCCAAGCGTTCTCAGCAACAAACATCCCGCGCAGCTCTCCATTCACTCAATGGGCTGAAAACCAATCGTCCATGGAATACAGTGAAGGCCTACTCTCCCGACAGTCGAGAGTACATGACCATGCTATCGCTGCGGCCGCTTCTCATCAGGCCATAGGCACGTCAAGCTTCTCCCATCCTAGCAGCCTGTATCAGGGCACACCGGCGAACGCTATCGGCCTAGGTCTGGGAACTGCAGGCGGCCAGTTTGTCCCCGCTGACCTTGCAGTGGGCGAACATGCTGGACAATACTACCATATTGATCATGCTGCATCTAGCTACAATGAGACAATCATGCAGGGGGCCTATTACGGTAACAAGTGAGACGGTCTCCTGAACATGGTACCAAAGCAAACTTTGATCTTCTTCCATTACGCCATGTCTTCTGAACTACAATGTAGTCCAGGGCGAATGACTATTGGTATTAGTTCGAGCGGCAGACGATGAAGCGGGCTACCACTCGCACATAAGCAAGACATGTACAAGTTCCGAGCACGTGAGACCACTGTGCATTCGTCGGAGACACGGAGCTTTACAATCTACTGTGGCAACACATGGCTATCATTCAAGCAGAAGGGTATGACCGCCGATTTCACACGGCCAGTCAGGTCTATTTGTTCTTATATTTCTTGAAAGTGCTAAAGTATCTGAACCAAACATGATCGGATCGTGGAGGATACCGAATCGCTATGCGAAGAGAGCCGATACTTCTGGGGGCTCTTTTGTATTTCTTTAGTTTTCTATACTTTCTTATTTTTTTGTTCGCCGCGGATGCAAAACGCCGTTGTTGAAACCGTTTCCCCCTAAGCCCTCAACGCCGTGCCCCATCATTCATTTTTGGTAATGGACAGTATCATTGCAAGTAATTGGAATCTAGGAGGAGGCAGTGTAGGTCTGCTTGGGGAAAGGGTACCTGCATGCAGAGTCGAGTCAGTCTGAATGCGCTTTCAAGTTTGCAGAAATAGTAGGAATGGCCGGCGACGAAGCGTGGGAGAGGTTGGGCTTATATCGGGAGTGGTTGAAATTTTGTTCTTCTCGTCCTCCTCGACATGATCCGAATGGACCGATTAGGGTAGACGCAACTCCGGATGATTAATGATGATGAGATGCTCATGTAACACCAATAGCCGTTGCGTGAAAAGTGAAGTGATAAAAATAAAAGCACGGTGAGAGGAAGACTTACGAAGGTCCGAGCTCCTGGATGCTCAGTCTAGCCAGCCACTGTCCCATATCGACACTGGTGGCGAGGTCCTTGCCCTGCATGATACCTGCCAGAAGACCTCCGGCAAAGGCGTCGCCGGCACCGTTGGTGTCGTTGATCTGCTCCTTGGAGATGGCGTGGACCGGGAACTCCTTGATCTGGTCCTCACCCTGAACGGCAACCAGAGTAGGCTCGGTGCCCTGGGTAATGATGGCAACTCGCTTTCGCTTGCCATTCTCCTTGGGAAGGTTGGCAAGGTGCATGGCAACATGCATGGGCTCCTTGTTGGGCAGGTCGTGCGACTCAGCATAGGCAGCAGCCTCGGTTTCATTGCCGATGACATAATCCCAGTAAGGAGCACTGGCATCAACGGGGTCCTTGAAGAACTGGGGAATGAAGGGGGCGGACAGAGACAGAACGAAGATCTTGTTCTTCTCAGCAGCCTGCTTGGCGAGCTCCATGATTGCAGGGGGGCAGACTATGAAGAAAAGAGACAAAGAGAGAGGCAGAAACAGTTAGTTTGATGACCGTACCAGACCAAGATCAAGAGAAAAGGGGGGTTCAGCGTTGCTCACCAGTGAAGTGGTAGCCACCAACGTAAAACACCTCTGCGTTCTCAACCAAACTCCAGATCTCAGGCTTCTTCAAGTGGTCAAGGTCGTAGTGGTTCGCAGCGCCCAGGTCGGTGCACAAGCTGCGGTTATGGCCAGTGATGACGACACCACATCGACCGGTCTTGTGCTCCTTGTCGACTCGGTACTCAACACGGAGGCCAGCCGCCTTGACGGCATCGTGCATGATGGCAGAGTACTTGTCGTCACCAGCACCGCCGAGGTAGACGACGCTATTGGGGGGCAGAATGTACTGAGCGCCGCGGGCAGAGTTCTGGGCAGCACCACCGGCAATCAACTTGGCATCGTAATTGTTGAGGAGGTCCTCGTAGAGGGGCAGATGCTTCTCCTCGGCGAGGATGGCATCGTTGGCCTTGAGGTCGTACTTGGCCAGGAGGTCATCGTTCCCGACGGCCTGGATATCTGCTCATAGCTCGATGATTTTCAAGATTAGATGTGTTGCTCTTTCAATATCGTCGTATCATGACATCCCTCTTGGTAATCATTCAGGGCGGGGGAGGAGAGGGTTTGCTTGATGAGGGGTAAAAAGAGGGTTGCGGCTTCGGTAACAGCCGCCGTTAAGGTCAGTGGGAGACGCTCCTGGAACGTACCGAGAAGAGGGTTCTCGAGACAGAGAAGGCCGTATTCTTTGGACATTGTGTGCGTATTTATGTTTCAAACGGACTGGGATTGATTGGGATGGCGACAAGAAGTATGCATGAAGGAGATTTGACGTTGTGACTAGGATTATGGGCTGTAACCTGTAGGAGGAGGTTCACGCTATTAGGTACCTACCATACATAACAGGAGAGAAATTTATGGTGGGGTTGGCGGGGCAATTGTGATTGACAAGCTTCCGTTGTGGTGGAGGTTTGGTCAATGGTGTGAACCTGCGCCTGATCTGGCTGTCAATATGACGATGTCCTAGGCAAGGACTTGACCGCCTAAATTTCTTAGTTTTTGAGCAACAACACTGCGTTGAGCATACATACCATATGTTCAATTGTTAGACAAATAAGGTGCAAGATCGTTAACTCGGAGGAGAATCTGGTCAGGTGTTGCCCCAAGCTGATAAGCTGTGACCTGCATGGAGCAAAGACCTCCCGACGTCTTCTCTACGATTACGTGCTCTGCCCTTGGACGCGTCACGCAGCCGACTGAAGTGAACAGTCCAGTGTCGGTTTGAGCCCTGAAAGGACGGCACGAAAGGATGTCCACGATATTCTTCATAGATCGGCTGCTTCCAAGTGTGCTTAGTCTGGTTCCTCAAAGCGAGGGGTAGTCTTAGGCACTCGACGTGTTATCAACGCCCAAAATTTGATAGCTTTACGAGTACAAGCTGGCTACCTAGTATGGCATGCGAAATGTTTCTGTATTGGTCACGAGAGAAGCAAGAGAGTAAACCGAGAAAGCTCTGTTGACGTTGGGACCAGCTGAATATTATGCCAGGCTGAGGACAGGCTCCTCGTGGCGACAGAGTCATGGAGCTCGTCCGTAGTGTGTATATCTCGATTCTCTGGGTACGTACGTGAATCTGTCATCATCAAGTCGTTGGTGCTTCAGCTGTGACGCCTACGTACCAATTTTTGTTCGCATCATAAAACCGCGGCACTTGGACAGGTTGTTGGGTGATGTCGATGTCCTTCAGCCCTTGACTGTCTGGTCCATACCCAGCCTCATTCTATTGAGTGCCGAGTCTGATCCATTCCGGTATATCCAAGCCTTTCCATCACCACGATGAATCGATGTTTCACTTCATCCGCTTCATCACGCTCGCAGGAGGAACCAATTATTGTTGTGTGCGCCAAATGACATAGTACTTGCTTTCTGAGCTACCATATTCCTGCTCGCAGCAGTACCATCAAGAATAGATACGAGCAAGCCACTGTAACACCATCCCAATGAGACCAAATTTTCCAACCCCTTACTCCTTTGTCTTCTGAGTACCACGCAACAGACCCGTCCTTCTGGCGGCAATGAGACCAGCCTTTTGACCCTGGGCGGCATATCGAGAGATGGTGGAAGCTTTACCAATGTGTTGATGGTTACCCTGTGCAATTTGTCAGTATCGCAACCCAAAGTCATATACATGCAGGCCGCGGAGAAACATACACCACCGTGAGGATGGTCCACAGGGTTCATGGCAACACCACGAGTCTTGGGCCAGCTGTTGCGCTTGACGGCGAACTTGTGCTTGGCACGAGAAGCCTTCAAGAGAGGCTTATCGGTACGACCACCACCGGCAACGATACCAATCATTCCACGGGCGGAGGACAGAACAATCTTCTTGGCGCCTGAAGGAAGCTTGATACGGGTCTTGCCCTCATCAGGGTTGTGGCCGATGACAGTGATGTAGCCACCAGAGGTACGGCCCAGAGAGCCGCGGTCGCCCACCTTCTCCTCGACGTTTGACACGACAGTACCCTCGGGCATCTCGCCGAGAGGCAGAACGTTGCCGACAGTCAAAGCAGCCTTCTTTCCGGCGTAGATGAACTGGCCGGTGTACATGCCCTCGTTGGCGATGAACGTCTCGGAGACCTGCTTGAACTTGTACGGGTGGCGGAAGGTAACCTTGGCAAGGGGGGCACCACGACCTAATACACACAAATAAACCGTCGTCAGCCTCTCCTTCATTAACCCATTTTCGCAGTTCAACTTCGGTTGTAGATTCGGCGGACTATATGTTGAAGACTAACCAGGGTCGTGAATGATGTCCTTGACTACACCACGAACGTAGCCATGGCGTTCAGCGTAATCGAGAGTGCGGAACTTGGCAGGGGCCTTGTTCAAGCGCGTGTTGGCCGCTATTCCCTCCGTTAGTATGCCTCAACTCGATGTCGCCGTCGTTGGAAATCGGAGTCGGAGATTCTCGTGGATGGTACTGACTGAAAATAGATCCACGACCCTTGCGCTGATTGCGAATAACTCTACCCATGGCGGCTCGTGTGGGCTCGATTCAATCGTTCGAGTATACTATCGCAGATTACGCTGTCAGTCGAGTGTTCAGCCGAGAACTTTTTGTTGAGGGTCAAAATTTACCTGGCTCCCGCCGCTTAGTGTTGTATCAGGAGAGGCGATCACTGTGTACTTGGATGATAATTTTTGTGTGCGGGACCTTGCGAGCACGGTGGAGCAGCCCTGACCACGTGATCCCAGCCTCAACTTGCATCAAGCGAGCTAGGTAACATCCTGCTTACCTTTCGTGCCCCGCTTTTCGAGAAGTTGCGCGCAGCGCAGCGCAAGCCTTTTAATGTCTCCACATTTCATTCCCCTCCCCAACTCCCAAGTCCGACGACGCCGACATGCCCGTCGTGCGCCGTCACATCAAGCCCGCCTTGATCATAAGCTCTGCTCGTAACAGTCTGCGCGGAGACCAAGTTTGCTATCAACGCGAGCGCTGAATCATGCCTCAACGGTGCTCATGATACTGGTCCATGCCAGTTCTCTCTCTCTCAAGTAGATCCTTCATGGTGTTGAAACAAGATCATGCTAACTGAACGCAGCTCTAAGATCTACCTCGATCATCCACCCAATTCACATCGAGTATACGAGAACTCGTTGAAAAGATGTGCTGGTGGCCGAGGATGTGCAGCACCGACTGGGGACGCAGCAAGTCCAGGATGTGCCACCACTACGTCAGCGTACCTCAAATGCCAATAACAATGTCATACCAGACTACCAGAAAGTCGGCGGTGGAATATTTGATATCTCGCAGCAGAGATAGTCTTCATCAGCATTGATATCGTAACAAACCGAGGCCTGTATCCAGCAAAGACATTGATAGTGGCGCTACTCTTGTATTGCGCGACCAGAACAGTTATCACTTGATCATATCATCAAGCCAAAGGATGTTGATAGCTGAGGACACACCTTTATCGCTGCCAAAGGATTACTCCAACGAGTCTTCGCGATACCTTCAGCGTTGCGTGGCGTATGGAAAAGCGTCTTGCTCAGAGGGAAACCAACCAAACCCGTACAGAGCCGGACCAAGTACTCCCTTCACTTGACCGTATATTGGGATCGGTTATGCAGCAAGTGCTGAATTGCCGAGGCCCACTTCATGCTATGATCACTGCGCGCCGATCGCTTCACAGTATCATGCTCATCGCAACACGTGAGGAGAACGGCGTGGACAAAAAGGAGTGTGCTGAGCTGGTCGGGCTGGGCGTTGCTACTAAACAGCCAACCTCTCGACATTCCAGCAGACTGAATACAATTATCATCCTTTCGCAGACACCTCAAAAAAAAAAAAAATCGCGAAGCACGATTGACACTTAGAAATTCTGACATCAACACGGTTGAGGAGCGAAAAGCTGAGCAGACTGGCATCTCGTTGTTTTATGTTAAAGATTTGAAGTCAAAGCCGTGATGTTGTAGGAGAACAGCGTGCTTGTGCAGATGGGTCTTTTTTGGGTACATCTCATGCCCAAGGCGTCAGTGACGGGACTAGACCGCAACATGAGAACGACGGAAGGCGCAGCAAGAGGAGGAGCAATGGAGCGCAGAGGAAGTTGTCTTCATGTCCGGCATTGGGACGTGATGGATTTGTTCAGATAGGCGCTGCATACGGAGTATAAATTCGAAGTTCATAATTCCCTTACTCATCCAATTGGCTTGAACCTGATTTGTGGTGGCATGGACGTGGGTTTGGCTTAGTGCACGTCTCGACGACGCAACAACCATGACCTTCGGCATCTTTCACTTCTCCACATACCGCGTAGTCAACCTTGCACCGCGGACACAGCCAACATGTCTACCGACGAAGACTTGTCTGATCTGTCCTCTTTATCGTCGCTATCACCTGTTCCATCAGATGCCGAGTTAGACGACGTTAGCGACGATGAGGCGCCCAAGTCCAAGGGTGGCATTTTGAAGTTCTTCCCCAAGCTTTCCGAGCTGCCCCCCAAAGCGCCGTCGCCACCGCCACGAAAACGCTCGCCCTCGCCTCCTCACGAATATGTGCTCGCTGATAACCCTGACATTGCTGTACGTTCTCGAGTTGCCAATGTTGTGCCTTTCATCTAGCCAGTCGGCTTCCTTCGTGTCCGTAGCGCCGACGTCGTGTTGACGGGCGGATGAGACGCGAAATGTCGCGTCTCAACGTGTTACACGGCAATCAAACGCAACTAGCATGGTCACTAACAATGATTTCAGTTCATTGTTATGTTCAGAAGCCGGTTCAACGACGCATTTCCGAAATCTCTTGCTCATTTCGGACCGCAAGAGCTGGAACGTGATATCGTCGAGTCTGTTCCGGGCGATCGAGCTGAACAATTTCTATGTGCTATATTGGGGTTACTGTTGAATCGAAAGCAAGATGTGAAGTAAGCCACGTCTTTCTCCAAGAATTACGTGTCAGTCGCTGACTTTTTGCTCTCATCCTCCTACAGACCGGGACACTATGGAAGAGCTCTAGAAGATGCGATGGCATCACACAAGAACCAGTGGCCGGCGTCTTGGGAGGACAAGAACCCGCTATCGGGTGGTGCAACTTTCAAATCGATGACACCATCGGAAAGGGTATGTGATGTTGGCTTGAAGAAGCTAGGGAAATGCTGACCCCTGATAGCTTACGCTGTTGCGGACTTTGATTATCTGGTCTATGGCTTCTTCCGATACTGTCAAAGCACTGATCAATCAATCATACAAGCAAAACCGACACGAAGATGACTTGAACCAACCCAGATCGGTTCAATCCTGGGGGTCTGACGGAGAAAAGCGACGTTACTTCTTAGTGGAAGGTCAAGATGACACGAACTTCCGAATATACCGAGAGAGTAATCCGGCCGGTACAAATAGGACTTGGAGGAGTGTTGCTGGATCTATCGATGAACTGCGAGCCCTCTCCGAAAAGCTTGAAAAAAAGGACGGCGGCCCAAAGGCTAAGAAATTGGCCCAGAAGATGCTGCAAGTTATCCCTCGCTTCTTGGCTGGCGAAGAGGTCAGTGTTGTGACTATGTCGATCGCTTGCATTATCACAGTTTTTGGCACTCTTGAAGGAAATAACTAGTGCTGCATAAAGTCTATAGCTGACACATTTCGAACAGAAACGCAAGCGACGCGAGTACCGCCAAATGCGAAAGGAACAATTCAAACGTCCAGAACCCGGGTTCTCCATGTACGAGGGTCGGACGCGCGGTAAACGAATCAAGTACACTTTTTCCGACGACGAAGATGGCTTTTATTCCGATTCGACTGGCAACCGACGGTCAAGCCGTAATACTGGTGCGAATACGCCGATAGAGACCGGACCGGTCACAACTTCAAGCGGTAGACAGATCAAAGCGCCCCCTCGGCTGAACATGGTGGCAGACGGGAATGCTCGCGGTGGTGTTCAAGAAGCACAACCTGAAATGGGACAGATTGTTTCAATGGAGGCATCTGGACGATCTATGCGGTCAGCGGCACACCAAGGAATCAGCAACAGACGAGGTGGTGCATCGCGACAAAGGCAGAGTGATGATGATGAAAGTGAAATCAAGTCCGGGGACGATGAGGATGACAAATACGTTCAAGTCAGGGTGGGGGAATCCGAAGACGAGGACGAGGACGAGGACGAGGACGAGAATGAGGAAGAGGAAGAGGACGAGTCCTACAATCAAGACGAAATGATTGAAGATGGCGTCGTCGTCGAACAGCCCCAAACTCTGGTCGTAAGACTTTCTGTAACGCCACCGAAGCTGAAGACAGCTCTGACCTCAGTCGATCAAACGCCGAATATGCTTCCCACACCAGAGGCACAAGACTGGAAGACAGACACCAGTGTGTCGGAATCCAAGATGTTCGAGATGAAAGATGCACCACCAGTCCTAGATGCACAGTCAAGCTCGATTGAGCCGACGTCAAAAGAACAACAGACTCCGCCGTTCATGGCCAACACACCTCAAACAGAATCACAGACCAGCCCAACCATCGTTGTCGGCGAAGAGAAGGAATCGTCTTGACGCTCCAGCTTTGACGCTAGCTAATTCCAGGTTGCTAGCTTTTACTGGAAGCTCGGAAAAGCCACATGCTGAGATAGGCTCGCCTTCTGATGGGCTGTGAACGACGTTTAGAGAGAACTGATGGACGGAGTTTGATAACATCCGGATTTCTCGGCGCTGGAGTTTGGATCAAAATTTATCTATGGTTGCGATATTGTACTGTATCGAGGTCTTTATTTTCTTTCGATCTCGTAAAAAGGACAACACGGAAAGAGACAGTGCCTGTCTCGAGGCTGCGAAGCTTGGTCCAATCTTGGAGCTATTACTGCTAAGGAGTTTCTTGAAAAGTTCATGATGAGTCAAAAGGTGGTTTACACAAGGCCATCATGTTCCTGCTACTTCCACAGAGCTATCATTGTAGTGCTTTCGATAGAGGAATTTTATAGTGAAGCGTGACCAGTGATAGGGGGCGTGGAGCCAAACAAACAATTAACGAGCTCTTCGTGAGGTGTCATTTCTGCATGCATGTACAAGTCGATCTTGATTCTGTTGCCTAAAGCTGGGGTTTCCTCTTGGGCAATGCCCAATTATTGACGCCATACCACCATCTCCTCACGCGCGAGCCTGCCGTATTGCCATGCAGCTTCGCACTTCGATTCCAGAACTGCCAGCCACACAGCAGCAAATTGTAGATTACGCCCTGAGCCAAAGGCATTATGACCTGTATGTGGCACGTCAGTCGTCGCCGATCTTCTCCTTCTACGGCAGAGCTTTCGGACGCCATTTTTCAGTCTCTGTCTCTCTTTTTTCTTCTATTTTTTTTTTCTCTAAATGTTTTTGTTTTACCTGGTCTCTGGTTGTGATGAGGAGTACTTTCCACCATGTGTCTGCGTGAGCAATACTCCGTAGGTAGCTCTGCTCGAACCGCAGATCTGGTAAGGGGGGTAGATTGTGAGATTTTCGAGCCGGTCTAAGGACACTATAAGGGATATTGTCGTCGTCATCGTCGTGAATTATGTCGTCGCTGTGTGTGCGCGGGCTGTGGACAGTGTACGGCTCTCTTTTGTCGGCGGCGGTGGACGGCGCGGCGTCGAAGTTGATATCGGGGTGGGATCGGATATGGCCAGCCTGTATGGTCTCGGCGACTTCTGCTATCACTGACTCTGGGTCCATGCTGGGAAAAGAAGCGAGCGTTCTTTGTAGGCTGGCATATAAAAGGGCAGTATTCGATAGTGGTGGCTTGTCTGCGTTCGCGAGCAGCAAGCTCCAGACAATGGAGTCGCTAGATCATGGCGTAGGTTGATGTTCTGCCGGGCGGTGAGGGCTCAATGCACAATTACATAGGAGGTATGTAGGTAGGTACAAGGCAACTTCTTCTCTTCTGTGACACGAATGCTAATGTACCTAGGTATGTAGGAATGTGGAATTACACTCGGGAGTCACAAATGACGTTCGGAGCGGTCACTCCCGGAGTCCCTGGGGACAATGAACGAGATTCTGGCTTGTACATGTGTCCTTGATTGGGCATTGAGCCTGACGCTGCATGGCGGGCTTTGTTCTAACTTCTGATGCTGCCTAATCATGCCTGGAATCCCTCCTGGAATCCCGGGTGCGTCTCTCCGCGTGATGCGTCAGAGGCCCACAGTACATTTAGGCTGGGCCATGGGCCATGGCTTGAGCCTTGTACTCCGTAGGTACATACATAGGTAGACTGTTACTGTAGCGGATTACAGTGGATCAAGTACATACATGTACCTGGTAAACTTGCAAAAAAGCACCACTACCAACCAGACAATAAATAGCAGAATGCGGGACTCCTACAAATCTTCCTCCAGCACACCAGCCCTCTTCCGCACTTGTCCTGTCACCGCGCCTCTGCTTCCTGACACGACAACGAGGACCTTTCATGCGCCGCGGGGCCAATCCGATAATTTGCTCGTCGTTCTATTAATCCCAAGCCGCCACCATGTCTGAAGCGCAGTCGAACGAGGCCGAGAGAAACGTAAGTCGACAGCTCGCGCACCACACACCCTACGAGAAAAAAATTGTGCTCGAGACCCTAAGCCCCTCTCCTGGGCTACTCCTTTGAGCAACCCCTCCAACTGCCCCTCCAGCGCAGGCCTTGCTCTATGCATAAGCTGCTGCTTCCCCGCCACGAGCGGTGCGGGTGGTCTCTGCCTGCTATGACAGGTCGGAGAAAGTGCTTTTGCAAAGCGCCTTTTACGACGAGCTCCCGAGACACCTATCATCGAGGGGAGAGTCCGCGCGCCGGCTTCGATGTACCTCAATCAACCGAGCTTTTGAAGCTGACGATGCCGCCCACAGATTGAGATCTGGAAGATCAAGAAGCTGATCAAGCGTCTTGAAGCTGCCAGAGGCAATGGAACATCCATGATTTCCCTCATCATTCGTATGTGCTACGTTCTAGCCGACGGGTCGCGCCACCATCCAAGGTTGTACTGACGCACGCCAACTTGCAGCGCCAAAGGATCAGGTCTCTCGTGCAGCCAAGATGTTGGCTGAAGAATACGTGAGTTGACGTCTTATGCTCCGAGGCGAGTTCATGGTCGGACTTGCAGCTCATTGCTGACATGTCCGTCTCTTAAAGGGTACCGCATCCAACATCAAATCGCGCGTCAACCGACAGTCGGTCCTGTCCGCCATCACGTCGACTCAGAATCGGTTGAAATTGTATAACAAGGTTCCCCCTAACGGCCTAGTCATCTACTGTGGTGAAATTTTGACCTCGGAAGGAAAGGAGCGAAAGGTCAACATTGACTTTGAACCCTTCAAGCCAATCAACACCTCGCTGTACCTTTGCGACAATAAATTCCACACGGAAGCTCTGGCTGAGCTGCTGGAATCTGATCAAAAGTTCGGGTTCATCATCATGGACGGTAACGGCGCTCTTTTCGGCACCCTCAGCGGCAACACTCGTGATATTGTCCACAAGTTCTCTGTTGATCTGCCCAAGAAACACGGACGTGGTGGTCAGTCCGCTCTGCGTTTTGCCCGTCTTCGCGAGGAAAAGCGTCACAACTATGTTCGAAAGGTGGCCGAGTTGGCCGTTCAGAACTTCATTACCAACGACAAGTCCAACGTGGCGGGTATTGTTCTCGCTGGTTCTGCCGACTTCAAGAACGACCTCAACGCGTCTGACATGTTCGACAACCGTCTTCAGACTAAAGTTATCAAGGTGGTCGACGTATCGTATGGTGGCGAAAACGGTTTCAACCAGGCCATTGAATTGTCGTCCGAGACACTCGGAAACGTCAAGTTCATTCAGGAGAAAAAGCTTATTGGAAAGTATTTTGAAGAAATCAGCCAGGATACCGGAAAGGTGTGCTACGGCATTGACGATACTCTGAAGGCGCTGGAGCTTGGTGCTGTCGAGACCCTCATCGTCTTTGAGAACCTGGAGATTACTCGTTGGGTCTTGAAGGACAGCAACGGCGACGAGAGTATTCTGCACTTTTCTAAGCAACAGGAACAAGCCAATCGAGATAAGTTCTTGGATTCTTCTACTGGTCAGGAAAAGGACATTGTATCACAGGAGTCTTTCTTGGAGTGGATTGCCGAGCATTACAAGGATTTTGGCGCTGCTCTCGAGTTTGTGTCTGATCGCTCAACTGAAGGCAATCAGTTCGTGAAGGGTTTTGGTGGTATCGGCGGCATTCTCCGCTACAAAGTTAATTTTGAGCAGCTGGCTGATCTCAGTGACGATGATGAATACTATGACGATTGACCTGTGGACCCCCTCGTCTCAAACGAGGGTGATGCTCAAGTTCAACCGTCTACACAGTACGAGGATGACACGCGCCATGATGGCGACGCGCCGAGGTCCACCAAAGCCGCGCCGCTGTCTTTTGCTCAGAAGCGCTTGATGCGCAATGCCGAGTCTGGTTCTGAAACAAAACACCATCAGGTATCGCGACCAAGTCCACTTCGTTCAATGATGACGGCTACTTGAGCTCACTTATTGGTATAAATCGGAGGTAAGATATTATCCGTTCCAGCCGCGGGCGCTCCAGTTTGGGTCGATTCTAATTCTCGTGCGAGTAGAACAGATGTCCCGGAATATTCCAAGGCTCAAAAATTGCTATGAAATGGGTTGTTGAATGGATAGAGAAGTCTTTTAGCAGGTCCGGAAGGTGTTTTACTCGGCGACAGATAAATCGTTCTGGTCGTCCGGGCCTGGTCGTTTTTGTGTAATTTACCATCATGCCGCGCTCCTGGTCTCTGTTCCGCAACCAGGCTCGCAAAGGGCTATCAGGTTTTTTTTTTTTTTAAAAAAAGATAACAAAAGTCTAATCATTCACTTGTTCGTCAGAAAGCAATAAATGTAAACGTTTGATACCCATCCAACCAGCCTGACAAATGCCGCCCGATGTCTTACCGGAAGTGCATGAACGCCCTACGAGGCTAGGTACCTACGAGGTTGCCGGCAGTTACAACTTACAGCTCCAGTCCTTGTCAAAGTGGAGACTGTGCGTCACCCGCGTCTCTTATTGTGGGGCATCTCATGCCCCATTGTTGATTGTTCCCGAATCTCCCAGGTGCTAATAAGGAGGGAGATGTAACCGCCTCCTCGCGCATACGGAGACTGGAGTAGATCTGGTTGTGCTTTCAAATCCTTCCCACCGCTGGCCACATAGTGTACGAACGGAAAAGGCGCTCCAGAGCACAGTGAAACGTGCTACTGGAGAGTCCCTCGCTACTCCGACTTGGCCGTCCGCCATGTCGTCGACCGTACCCGTCTCGTCGGGAAGACCTCGTCGGCACAATGACCGCGGAATTCCTGTCAGCCTCAATGAAGCTGCGCTGGATTCGCCAACATTCCGTGCCACAGCAGTCCATTTCATCGATCAGATAGAAGCCGTAGAGAAGTGGCTCAATGGCTATGTGAGCTCGACCTCCAAATTCGCCCACGAGATTCAGGGGCTCGAAGACACTATCAACAATTATCTCACCAAAACGACGCCATCGGCTGTCGACGGTTTTATCGAGAGTGACTATACCTTGCTCGCTCTGAAACGGGTTGGTGACGCGCAGCGAGAATGCTGGATGCAAATTCTGAGCAATGTCAAGGGGCTGGACACGTCCGTCGTTGAGCCCATACGGAACTTTTTGAGCGGCGACATGCGCAACTTTAAGGATATTAGGAGGACTTTCGAGCAGACACAACGCGCGTATGACTCGACACTTGCACGATACGTTGGCCAGTCGAAAACGAAGGAGCCCTCCGCTTTGCGCGAGGATGCGTTCTCTGTCTATGAGAATCGTAAAGCCTACATGCAAGCTTCGATGGACTGTTGCCAGTTTGCACCACAATTGCGTCTTGCAGCTGATAAGCTTCTTATCAAGGTCTGCTCCGATAGGTGGAAGGACCTAGTGCGTTCGAAAGATGCCGTGACCAGTGCGACTAGATGGACTCGGGAAATGGACCGCGTTCGTGGATGGACCAAGGAATTAGAGGCATCCGAGGCGGTCTTCAAAGCCGAGCTCCAGTCTGCGAGGAGAGCCCTAGGCGAGAGCACTCTTGAGGGCTTCAAACCATCCCGCGAGCTGGAAGACTATAGTGCATCTACAGTACCTTTCCTGGGATCTCGAGGACCACTCAATCTACGCCCGAAACATGATAGCGCTATACTATCCGAGAAGCAGGGATGGCTGTTCTTGAGAGTCATTTCCGGCAAGCCAGTCAGGTATACCTGGGCGCGAAGGTGGTACTACTGCCGCGATGGTGTATTTGGCTGGCTTGTTCCAGGGCCCCAGGGTGTTCTTCAGGGAGATGAGATTGGTGTCTTGCTCTGCAATACGAAGCCGACTGTGGGCGAGGAACGACGCTTCTGCTTCGAGGTCAAAACGAAGAATCAGACCATGATGCTGCAGGCGGAAAATCAGAAGGAACTAATTGACTGGCTCGAGGTATTTGAAGCGACCAAGAAGAAGGCTTTCGAAACAAGTATGGGAAGAAACAACAACAATAACTACAACAAGAACAACAAGGATAGTAATAAGAACAAGAACAACGTGAGCAAAAGCCCAATAATGAGCGGTAACGATCCGGCTTTCTCAATAAACCCGCCTAGCGCGCCGGAATTCTCGGCGAGACCTACCGATCATGCAGGAGCCATGACTGCTGCGACTACCGATGATATTGCTTCGGGCTTGGAACGGCATGCGACTCTTTATCCACCCGGACAAGACATGGCAAGACAAAGTGTGGACGCTCAAGGTGGAGGAGCAACAGGACGGCGGTCCTTCAGCGCGCTAGGGAAAGATCTTTCGCGGGAGGACGACGAGAGTAGGAGAGAACATGCGACACGGATCATTCACAAGCTTGATCTTCATAGGAAGGCCGCGATGGGTGCCGGGTCCACTGAGCCTGGCCCAACCGGTTCAGGTGCACCGGCTCCAGGCATTGCTGGCTTGATATCTGCAAGTCATAATTTATTACCCGCTGGATCAATGAGCCCTGTTTCCCTCCCCAAGCAGTCTGTCGGTCTTCTCCCATCTCTGGAGGCTCCACGTGCTTCTCTTGCTCCTTCAACGTTGGCTAAGCCTCCTGCAACGACTGGCCTGAGCCGCTCTGCCGTCCTTTTGATGGCGGAAAAGCGCTCGACTTCTGGCGGAAGAAACAAATTACCCACGTCTATTCTCGCAAACTATTGGGGAAGCAATCTCTGGACCAAGGCCGATACCCCAGAACAACAACCTATGCTACCAAGACATGACGATGACGACCCGATCGGTATCGTCCTACCACAGAGCTCGCAAACGAGTCTTGCTGCGGCCGGATCCGGTAATCCAGTGGACCGCCCGGTACCTCTCAACTATCCTCCAGAATTGAGAGCGCAGAATGCTCAATTTCGTCTTCTTTTCCCGAACGCCTTGCCCGGCGAGAACCCCGTGCTCGTGTTTCGTGCGGCGTGGTCTAGCTCCTCCGAAGGACGAAATGTCCCGCCCAATGAAGCGCTCGCCGGGCATGGAAGAATCTATGTCACACCGGACAACATGTACTTTTATAGCCATCAGATGGGTTTGGTCACCGCGTATGGCATGAGCCTGGATAGCATTACCGAACTCACTACAGCGGCGGGCAGAGAATGTGATATTATCAACCTACAACTTGACAAAGACACGAATGATGGCGGATACACACAGATTACTGTCAAGGTGTTTTTAGACGATCTCCACCTTCTTCACACGCGTTTGAATCTTCTGATTGATAATTTGCAAGCTGAAGAGCCCATGGACGCACATGATCTCATCGCGGCGATGATCAGTGTAGAAAGAGAAGAGTTTGAACGGCCAAGTGCTGGTGCTGAAAGCTGGGAAGACGTGTCAGCGAATACGACAATAGGACCGGATGGTGGTACAACGTCTGGCAGAACAGCGGGACGCAGCATTCAACACCATTTCGGACCGCCTCTCCAGCGTCCCAATCCACATCAGCGAATGCCAGGAAAGCTGCATCTCCCCTCTCACCCCGTCATATACGAGCCGGAGGGCATGCACAAGATGGCAGCGGAGCGACACTTCGAAACGAGTGCCAAAGCTTGCTTCCACGTCCTTTTTGGTGACAAGAGCTTTGTGTTCCCTAAGCTGTACTTTGAGCACCGGGCACAGCAGATTGCGCAAGGCCCTTGGGTACTCGCCGACCAAGCGCAGATGCGTCGCGACTTTCACTTCAAGGTGGATTATGTAGACATGCTGGGTCGCAAAAAGTCGGCCAATGTCAAGGACTACCAGGTTATCGACGTCTACAGCGACCACGTCACGTATGTAGTGACACACATCAAAACGGCATGGCATCTGCCCCATTCGCAGAGCTTCAAGCTCGTCACCAAGATTGTGATTACGCACGTGGCCAAATCCAAGTGTAAGCTGGCCGCGTACGTCAGGATTGACTGGACTAAGACGCCAGCTCTATCGAAGAATCTGGTAGAACGACAAGCGCTCCACGACGCGGTGGCATATGCGGAGGAAATGGCCGAGCTGGCGACCGACCAAGTGCGTAGGCTGGGCCCGCGCAGTCGCACCAACCGGGCGATCCAGGTCTACGGCCATGTTGGTCAACAGACACAGGTTGTTGTGTTTTCACCAGCAGTCGCAGAATCGAGCAGAAAGCAGGTCATCAAGCCACGAACGCTCACAGCCTTGCAGTTCGAAACCATCCGTTCGCTGGGCGAAAGCGCCGTGTCGTCGCTCATCATGTGGGCATTTGCAGCCTTCCAGAAGCTCTTTGGAATCTTGACCGCGCATCGCGTCATCGTGGTCCTCCTCGTCGCGAGTACATTTACAAACCTGGTGTTGACGTCGACTGAATCCTCGACGTGGTGGAAAGAACGCAGAGCAGCCAAATTCATGAAGCGGGTCGGAGTCACGCCCAACTTAATCATGAGCAAGGCCATCTACATTGCGGACCTGGACCAGGCCACTGGCATCAACGACAACCGCCTCGATGCCTACCTCCCGACAAACAGTACCTGCTTCAGCACATACAAGACCCTGCTGGATACGACCGACATGGACAGAACATGGGAAGAAGCCGGCGCGCCGCTATCCTCGCCGTCAAGCCGTGCCACAGCTCAACGGCTCCGGCGCACGAGACAGCGCCTCGGCTCTTACCGACACGATTTAGTAGTAGCGATGCGCGTGGTCAACAACATCGAGCGAGAGATGCTACAGTCAGAATGGGAGAACTGGCTGGCCAATGAGAAGTCGCTGTGCGATCAACTGGACACGATGCTGCAGCAAGACGGTGAAGGAGATGTGACTGCCGCCAAGGATCGGGTATCTCGGCCGGCGATGCAGCAAAAAGTGGTGGGGTCGCTGTCACAGAGCAGGAGGAAGGCTTTGGAGGAATGGAAGAATGAATATTGTGGAAGCTGCGGGCGGGACTTGGAGGCGGTGATGAAGGATAGGGCCAAGGGGGTAATGTAGCAGATATCATGGAAACGAGAGGTATGTACTATGTAGGTACTTACTTAATAATCGCGTTGACAATGTGCGCGGAGTTGATCATTTGTTCAAGCCTTCTTTCCATTTTCTCTTATTTTTTTTCCCAGTCGATCAGACCCGGACTTTTCAAAGGGAAGGCCCGCCGCGACAAGGATGCTTTTCGTATGTAATTCTTTTTACGGAGTAATCGCCGCGGAACCCATCGGGGATTTAAGCCCGCGAGGGTCCGTGCAGTGACGTCAGCCCGACGTGCCCGACAGCCGCGGGCTCCGAGCTGTGCTGTTCGTGCGTTTGCTTTCTTCCATGTCTTTGTTTGACGTAATTGACATTGCACAGCTGCAGCACCTAATTGGAAGGAACACAAAAACATACCTAATCCTTCGAGTTACCAACCGAGAAAGAGGGCAGAACAAACCTCCTCGTGCGGCATGTTGTTGGACCATGGCTAGCCATCACCAGCCGCTCAAGGCCCTCGCACCTATTGACTGGAACGAAGTTCTGCAACACGACCTCGGGAGTTTTCTCAACGATAGCTTCGAACAGGCTCATATTGCGATCGACTCGGTACCCTCAGCTGCCACTGCTGCTACTGGCGTCAAGACCGCCGCCACCGGTCGAGCTCGAGCAAAGACCGACTCGGCTGTCATATATAACCCCGCTCCTGTTCCCTCGGCGCCTCTTCGCGATACGCCCGCGACGGCTGAGTTATCTGCGCAACTTCGTAAAGAATGGAAAGAGATCAAGACGAACACAAAGGATAATCCGCTGGGTATTAGCGTGTATAAGCTGGCTGGCAAGGATGGCAAGGGGGCGTGGTTCGCGAGACGGAGTGTCCATGTTGGATTGTCGTTTGAGCAGTGGAAGACGGGGCTGCAGAGGGAGTTTGCGGAATCTATCAACGTGCAGGGCGCGCCGGGGAGTGGCAACATCCGGGGGATTGGTGCGGAAAAGGTTGTTGAGCATCGCCATGTAGAGGATGCTGGTCATCTCGATGGTAGGTTCGTTCGTGTTTGCGTTTCCTGTCTTTTCTGCGATGCTGCCTCTCCAACTCCAACACGAGGGCGATGGGCTTGGCTAATTTCTTTTGACGTGACTAGTCTTTCATCTCTCGGCGCAGTTTCCCGGCCCCACGGCGCCGCGAGACTTTATCACGCTGCTGCTTACATCTGATTTTTCGCATCGAGTGAAGATGGATGAGAACGAACGGAGTCCTCTGCGGCAGTATATGATTGTGTCGAAACCATGTGTTCATCCAGAGTGCCCGCCGCGCCAGGGTATTATCCGGGGGCAGTACGAATCCGTGGAGATTATTCGTGAAATTCCCGGTGAAGCAGATGACGAAGACGGCGCCGGCGCTATCCGTAAGAGGTCGGTGTCATCGGCAGACCTGTTGTCTGGTGATAAATACAAGCCCGCCAACTTGAGTCGCGATGGAGATGATGCTGGGGGGGAACCGTCTCCCCGGGCTGTAGAATGGCTCATGATTACCAGGAGTGATCCGGGTGGGAGCGTGCCTCGGTTTCTGATCGAGAAAGGGACTCCTCCTGGGATCATTGGCGATGCGGGCAAGTTTCTGGACTGGGTCACAGAGTTAACAGCTGCACCAGATGATACCGAGGAGACTAAACACGCCGATGGTGATGATATCACTGTTGGCGAGGGCCAACAAACACCACACCACGACGACCGTGCGACACAGAAGCACAGGCCAACAACATACAATAATACGCAGACTGAAGGTCCTGCGCAAAAGCCCAGCCAGGCGTTCAGCCAAGAATCCAGCCAGATCCAGAGCGGTGGCTACAGTGACTGGACACCTAGTAGTACGGGATTGTACGGCATCATAAACGGTGCCTTGGGCGTAGCCGGCGCAGTAGCCAGCGGGCTTCGATCACAGTTGGGTATTTCATCGAGCTTCACAAGCAGTAGCCAAGACAGCCTCGACAGCAACATCCGAGGAGATCGAGACACGGACGACGCCGACGCCGACGCCAACGCCGACGCTGGCGCCGACCGCCAAAGTGATGCATCATCGCTCCGCAGCTTCGCATCCGCTCTCGAAAAGTCCATCACAGGAGAAAAGGCCGCCCCCGAAAGCAGCAGCACCTACTCCGGGGAATCGAAATCACAATCCCTCCCCTCTCTCGAAACCAAAGACCTACAAAAACTCGTCGAGCGCCGCCAAAAGCTTGACCGCAACTACGCACAGTTCCAGGAGCGTATGCGATCCATGCGCGAGGACGCCAAAGAAAAAGATGCCTCCTCGCTGGCCAAGCTCCGCGAGAAGCACGACAAGGAAGTCGCAAAGCAGGAAGCCAAGTATGCGCGTGAGATGCGCAAGCTAGAAGAGAAGCGTGCGCAGGAGGAGCGCAAGGCGGAGGCGAGGAGGAGGAAAGTCGCGGAGAGGCAGGAAAAGTCTAGTCTGACGCTTGAGCTGGAGAAAGCGAGGACGGATAGGGATGTTGCGATGAAGGAGATTGAGTTGTTGAGGAGGCAGGTTGGGGAGTTGCAGGCGCAGAACACGATGTTGGTGGTGAGACTGGGAAGGGTGGCGGGTGGCGGGGCGGTCGAGATGCCTTGATGCTGGGGTTGAATTTGTCGATGATATGGTGTGTTGGACAGTGATTGAATGACTTTGACGAAGGATATAGGAGCAGGGTCCTGGGAGGATGTGTAAGATAGCTTACAGGGACGGTGTGATGCCTTATGAAGAAGATACGAACAACGGATGACCACTATGCAGAATCACGTTCAGTATATACGGACAACATACATACAATATGCAGAACAAAATATATACAATATGCAGAATAGAACGCGAAAGTCACACGGGCAACGTACTGATAACATGTTAAATGCTTTACGAGAGGAGCATGGCCGAAACCTGGATGGCAGATGACATACTCGAAGAGAGATAGTTTCAATTTATCAATTTATCTGTATACCATGCCTTTTGACACATTTCAACGGATACAAATAACATACCTAGTTGATGCTAGAACTGCCTACCGCTGATACATCACCCAAAAGTGTGGCGATGGGCAAGGGGCAACGGGCTCTTGAGATTTATGTATAGCAAATCGTCACAGAACTGGGCGGAACAACACGGCTAGCCCAACAACATTCGATATGGCGACGTTCTTCGGTGGGAGGGCCGCGGGGAAACGGGCATAATAGGAATGAAGAATCTGTTCCAAGCACGAGCCAGCAAACTTGTGTACTCGCACATCACATTCTATGATGGTACTCCTTTTTCCATCCCGAACTTTATGGTCACGGAGCATGAGAATCTATATCAAGCTTCCTATACTCAAATCTTCCTCCTCAACTTGTCTATTTTGCATACGTCGTCCAACAGTCTGTCTACTCGAACATCTCCATATTTTTGCCATTCCAATCATGTATCTCAGAAGAATCGTTGATACACAGGGAAACAAAAACATTACCGTAAAGTCTTATGATGCCTCTCCCCATGGCTCCGTGAGAAGCCCAGAAACACGCCCCGCATGCGACATCATTGCATCTCTAGCCACAGACATGGCGCGCTCCAGATCATCCTGTTTTGTAGCACAGTTCGTGCTCAAAGCCACAGAGACTCGGACCAGGCGGGTACAGATGGCGAATACGGCAGGGTCAGACGCCCAGCCCAAGGGCCCGTCCTTCTTCTCCTCCGCAAGCGCCCCGAGGTAGAGGAGGCCATCCCGTACCCAGGTCACGAGCTGGTCTATCAAAACCTGGTCCTCGTGCTCGCCACGAGTGTCCTTGACGGTGCTGGGACCCCATTGGAGGCGCTGAAAGACGTCCACCCAGCGGTTGGTCTCGCGTACCTCGTCCACGAACAAGTTCTGCTCTTCTACCGCAAAGAGGGAGTCGTCGAAGCGTAGTACCCTGTCGAGCTGTGCCTTGGCTGGTTCCCAGACACGAGGCCGCATTTGGGGTGTTGTTGCGGCGGCGGGAGCGGCACACATGCCAAAGTGACCTACGAGACGATCTGCGACAATGGCCCTGAACAGGGGAGACTGACCAAAGTTGTCGGTGAGGAAGCGTAGCAGACGATTGGCTGCTACGAGTGGCACGAGAGCATGGCTGAGGAGGAGAAATTGGGCTGCCTCGGCGGCAATCTCACGAACTTGGTCGTCGTCGTCGTTGAGGGCGTCATAGAGCGCGAGGAGGGCTGTGAGGTGATCTTGTGAGAGGGGGGATGAGTGGGCGGCGGCGAAGAAGGAGCGGAGGGATAAGGAGGCTGCAAGGCGGGTGTCAAAGGTCTGGGTAGAGAGGTTAGCAACAAGCGATTCTTGGGGAGTACATAGTAGTAGATGGTTCGGTAGGTAGGCAGGTAGGCAAGTTTCTAGGTAGATGAGAATCAGAAGGCGTACCTTGTCGTCGAGAGTCGCGTCAGCCATAATGACACCCCATGCATGGAGATCGATAGCAGTAGCACACTCAGCACTGCTTAGTGCAGCAGTAATGCAGCCGCTCACTCTGATGACGGCATGAGACAGTGCCGGGTTCATTGTGCGAGATGGAAGCCGCGTCCAGAGCCGAACGAGTGCTTGTTGGAGGAGATCGTCCTTATCGGTGCTTCTTCGAGCAAGAAGCTCGTCCATGACGTCCGTCAGGTTTTCAATGGCCAAGACCTGGGCCGCGGAGTAGTTTGTGTCCAGACAGGTATCAATGTAGAGCATGCACAGGGATGAGAGCGCATCTGACGATGACGTCTTCAAATTGTAAACTTTCGATATGGTCTCAAGAGCTGCCACCAGACCGTCTAGGCCGATTTCTCGGCTATTGAGAAGTGTGCGCAGTGGAACAATGGAATCGCTGGCCTGCGAGAGGACGTATACGTCATGTATGGCCTTTTGAATCTTGAAAAGCGCCGATCCGACGTGATTCTTTGGCATGACTATGGGATAACTGGACAGTGGGAGGTTGTTTATTGTCTGGATGGCCCATGTTGCGTTGATTACATCAAGATATGTGGCGATGATGTCCGGGCAGTGGGAGAATGAGTCAACGATCTTCAGTTGAGACAAGAAAGACTCAAGCTCGTCAAGATCTCCTGGACGCAATAAGTCAGACTTTGAACGTGGGACAAAACAGTAGTGCGCGGCGCGATGAGGAAAAAAAACTTGCCTATAAACTGTTCACGGCTGACCTCATAGAGCCGCTCAATCACGAACTTCAGTGTGAGCAGTATGCCATGGATCCGGTTTTGCTTGTTTTTGCATTGCTCAATCATGGCCGTGCCAAAAATTTGTCGAATGACCTCGAGCCATCTCTTATGCAGGAGACAAGAGCAGAGTGTTCGGGCCGCCATGTCACGAACGTGCCAGACGGGGCTCGACAGATATGCCGTCACATCGACCTGAATTTCGTCTCGAAGCAGATCTGGAGGCCCGGCGCGGCGAATTATGTCTAAGGCCGGGAAGACGGACTCAGCGGCCGCTGATCCAGCGCCAGACGCCGCAGATTGGTTGAGGATCTTGTGTCCAGACCGAAGCAGGTTCTTGAGCACTGCAGGGAGATTTGGGTAGCGGTGGTAGTGAATTCGGTTCGCTCTACCGTCCCACCCAGCTTCAATTGTGGTTTTGCTCTCGTGCGTGCCAAAAAGATTGTCAATGAGACTGCGCAGGAAGATCAGCCCGCAGTTGCGGATCGCCCACACCTCGGATCGGAGCCCACTGGCCGCGAGTTCTAGGCATAGAGGCAGGTAGGATTCAGATTGGTTCCCCAGAGACGTGAGCAGCGAATTCTTGAATATGTCTTTGAGACAATTGAACGCATGGACCTGGGGGAGATTTGACCCGTCCGTCTCGGAAACTTTGGCTTCCTTCGATGCAATGCCCATGAGAACCTTCATGACCTGGTCAAACGTTGGATGCGCGGCATTAGCTGCGAGAATCCCCGTTATCATGGACGGTATGCCTGCAGATCGTCGAGTCGTGGATCCCTGCGAGTAGATGGCCTGCATGGTACCGTCGTACCAGACCTGCAGCAATGGCCTCTCCGTCTCTTCGAACCGCAAGTGTTTTGTTTGCTGACAGCAGGTGGCAAAAGTAGCCGAGACAGTGGTGAATGCACCCCTGTGACGCAGACTGGCGAGCTGAGTGAAGGTTAAGTTACCTATCCTCTCGAACACTTCTTTCGAAGGAGTTATGAGTCCTTCTCTGCCACGATTCGTGATAGTGAGGATCATGGTACGCATGAGGTTACTGTAGCAGATTAGCAAACGTATCCAGAATTTTAGTGCGAAGAGACAAAGAGAAGGAAGGAAGAGAGATAAAGTAGATGACAAAATGCAGAATCAAGCACGAAACATCCATCAAAGCCTACCTTGACTCGTGTACAGCACGGAAACTATAGCTCAAAAGGTCTTTGGTGTCAAGCCCGTCCACTTCCTCCAGCTCTTGTGGCAAATGCCCCTCCGGAGAATCATCACACAGAATATCTCGAACTGCTCTCCACGCTCGTTCACAACACGAAACAATGTCCAATTGTAGTCGTCTGGCGTCATCAATTTCTGACGGAGATAGCTTAATCTCTGATACCACTTGCCATGTGTGGCAAAGAGAAGCAAAGTCTCCATGTAAAGGAGAATCGATGACTGCTTGGCCGAGATCCTGCTCCGCCATGGCAGTCTTGCGGCTGAGCTGCTCCACCATGGTGGCCAGCATCTGAAGTCTTTCTTCGCCTGACTCGAGGAACCGGTAGAGTAGCTGTGATGCCTTCGAAGCCCCGTCCGAGTGATCGGCGCGCGCTGTTCGACGAGCAAGCTCATTGGCGCATTGCGAGAGATGCCGAATTTCATTGAGCGGTATGCCGGTCATGACTGATCCCGTCAAGTTGAGTCGACAATATCTTCCATCCGTGTAGCATTTTGCCAGTGCAGTTGCAGACATATCCCTTACGTCCTCAAATGGGTCCATAACGAGATCAAACAGTGCACGAGTCCACCGGCTGTCGAACCGGTCAAAGAAAAGCACCTGGTCATCAGCAGTCTCCCAGGTCTTGGACCGGTCGCCTTCCATGCGAATAATGTGCATCAACGCCTTCAACCCCGCGATGTGCCGCTGATACGAAGCTGTCGGTACCAGCTCGTTGCACAGAAACGCAAGGTACCAGTGCAAGAACTGAACATGGTATTCTAAGCAATGGGTCAGTTGTACCTCGGGCAGAGAAATCAAGTTGGACCGATACAGTATCGGTTCTGATATGATGTCACTTTCATTTGTTTGAAAAGGACCATGAGCATTCGCTTTCTGTGCTTTGGCACGTGAACGGGGTATACTGCGCTTCAACACGTGAATAGCTCCGCGAACCCTCTTGAACATGTCTCTTGCCTTTGCTGACACATCAACCCTGAACTTGGCATCTGGATCTGCAAAGAAGGTGCTCAAATGCTTCTTGAGAAGTTCAAAGGCTTTCGGAGAGTAGGGTCGAGTAGTAGACGGGGATGTCACAAGCAGTGATAGTGCCAGCGATCGCACGTCATGAGAGGGATGCGACAGAACGCTCTCGAGCACATCCTCATGCAGGGTAACGGTTGAAGAAGAATTACTTGCATCACTTTCATTTTCGCCAATAGCTGAGTAAAGGAGAAGAAAGAGCGACACAAGTTGTTAGCATGTTGGCCACTGACAAATAACGACCATGAAAGTCTCGCAGTCATAGTTCTCTCACCTGGCTCTTCCACCAAACCAACTCTCTTGCCAGTCTCAAGTGCCGCCAACTGCAATAAGGCTGGGATATCCATGTCCATGTTGGACGGACCAGAAACCTCTTGATGTTGGCTCACACGGCCCAGAAACTTCAAAGCCTCTGATCTATCCGCCTTGAAAAGCGGCAGGAATATGTAATTCTTGATCGATTCCAGGAGAGTGGGCTCCTCGGCCAGAAAGACAAGAAGCCACTGATGCCAGACTGCAATGCTGGGAACCGAATCTTCTGGCTGTCCTTCTTGTCTCCAGTATCGATAGATTGTGACAATCAGTCGTCCGGCGGTAGGACATACGAAGTGCAGCTTCATCCAGTGGAATAGTTCTGACGTGAATCTTCTCCATATCTCAACGGGCTCACTATCGCCTACTTCTACCCGAATATGGATGTACGTTGAGTAAATATCGCTGAGGGTAATCACGCTCTTGGAAAGAAGATGATCCAAGGTTTTGATAGCAGACTTGGCGACCGGCTTCGTCGAGTGTCCGGTGACTATGGACACCAAGGTGTCAATGATGCCTTTCTTGATGCGTAAAGCATCCTCGCGGCTCGAGTTCTTTAGAATAGACTGGGAGACAACATCCAGCACCAATTTCATCGACCGATGATTATCTGACTCATTCCACTCGATGTAAAAGTTGAACAGCTTTGACGTGATGTCTTCCGAAAAGGCCCATCGTCTCAACTCCTCTGAACTAGATTTGGAGGCCTGGTCTGCCAGTCCACAGAGCCTTACACATGATTGACCAGAGACCGACTTGGGCTGAGACGCCTCCTTCAAAAGTTGTTCAAAGAGAGTGTTGGCATAGCTTGAGTTTCTCATTAGCAACTCCGCTTCCACTGGTGCAATTGACCGAGAGTTTGCTCACCCTTTTCCTACTTGCGCATCTTGCTTCTCAAGCCACTTGATCAGCTCAATCGGGTTGGCCAACAAGTCGGTCGCCTCTGCGGGAGGCTCAGCTGTCATATTTCCTGACAGAGAACCCTGCACTCTGGATAGTGGGAAATTTCAAGAAGGAACAGCAGAAGATAAGGATTAGACTGTGTCCAAGATTACATACATTTCACACAATCCCATGCAAGTCTTTTATCCAGTTTGCCGACCAAGAGTATGAACCACCTTGTTCTTCTTCTCTTCAATTGTCACTAAACACTAGGTCCTGTCGCCATGTAGGTTCATGCTGCATCGTAGACTTCTTTCTGAGATCCGACTCCTGAGAGGGCACGTGAAACCCCACGTGAGAGAAATTTGCCCTGCACCCATACCCCCACCTACCGCGTATGATTGGTTGAGTCCCCACATTCCAGAATCACCAAAAAAAAACCCCAAAGCCCACCGCCGGTGTTCAAAATTCCGTCTCCTCAACAAGCCAACGTCCTGATCACCATTAGATAAAGTGAAATCTATTGGGAGACTGCCAAAATGTCTAAGATTACAGTCGGTAAGTCACACATGGGAATTCGCCAGTTATCAATTCTCACAGCCACGATCAGCGGTCGAGAGGCGACGAAATTGCCAGCCCCATGCTAATTCGTTCTTTCCCCTCAGCCAATGTCCGGACGCAAGTCGCCGAGCTCTTGGAGTACTCCAACGAGACCAAGAAGCGTAACTTCCTTGAGACCGTTGAGCTTCAGATCGGCCTGAAGAATTATGACCCTCAGCGTGACAAGCGTTTCTCCGGCACCATCAAGCTGCCCTCCATCCCTCGCCCCAACATGGCCATCTGCATCTTGGGTGACCAGCACGATTTGGACCGTGCCAAGCACGGTGGTGTCGATGCCATGTCGGCCGATGACTTGAAGAAGCTGAACAAGAACAAGAAGCTCATCAAGAAGTTGGCTCGCAAGTACGACGCTTTCGTCGCTTCCGAGGCCCTCATCAAGCAGATTCCTCGTCTCTTGGGTCCTGGTCTCTCCAAGGGTACGTTTTTTCTTTCTTTCTTCGCTCTTTGCCCGTCGATTTGGAAAACCACAATTATTGAACCCCAATCTAACTCGTCGCAGCTGGCAAGTTCCCCACCCCGGTCTCCCACGCCGACGACCTCACTGGCAAGATCAACGAGGTCAAGTCCACCATCAAGTTTCAGCTGAAGAAGGTTCTCTGCATGGGTGTCGCTGTCGGAAACGTCGGTATGGAGCAGGAGGCGCTGATTGGTAACATCATGTTGGCCATCAACTACCTTGTCTCTCTCTTGAAGAAGGGCTGGCAAAATGTTGGCAGCTTGACCATCAAGGCCTCTATGTCTCCTCCTAAGCGTCTGTACTAAGCGATGCTGGGGGACACAGGGTCGGCTGCTTTGTGTTGGACACTCAGGTCGGGATTTTTAGTAAATACTAGGATTGACTTAGGGTTCCAAATTACACGAACAACTTGATGCCGGAGAACGCATGACCACATATCCATTCTAAATTGCCTCTTCGACCCTCTGTGATGTCAGCTACATATTGAATGATGCGCTTCGCCGCATAAAGTCTTCAGTAAAAGTTGCTTGAAGTAGTTGATACGCGCTTGCGTTCTGTCAGATTCGTTCATTCAGTTCATATGTATCTAGGTTCTATACACTTGCAAGTTGCGAGGGTGTTTCCCGTTATGTACCTACCCCTTTCGCTGCGACTTCTCAGGAGCTAATTAGGGACAGCTCTTGGTTACGCGCCACGCGACTAATCCACGTCGACCAACGACTCTAGACAACGTGTTCCAGACGCCATCATCGCCAAAATCAAGGTCGTCCAAATTCACGTGCTTCCCGTAACGCCAAACTTCCCGAAATCGCAAGCCTTCCAGACCCTTGTTCGGCAGGTAGGGGTCTAGCCACACTGCTGACGCAGGCGCAAGCAAATATGTGCCATTCTTTTCTTTCAAATATTCTTGATTCCGTCGATCGGCTGGCGTATCGCACGTAGCAAGGTCATCAAGCTGTTGTAGCAAAGCTGTGCCATTCAGGCCCATGACGTCTCTTGTCTGCAAGACTTCGTTCTTGCCGTTGAGAAGCCAAATAGGAGGCGTGTAGGTCTTCCACCAAACTACCTGAGTTGCGTCGGGCTGTTTGCTGATGAACACCTGCCCCGGAATGACACCGCCCTGGTGGTATATACCCATGAGCAGCCCAAAGAAAAGGTTGAAAAGAATCCACGCCCCGGCCCAAGCCCGCAGAAGCGTTTTATTTCTGGGAAGTCCTACTGATGAGAGGATCAGAGGTACTGTGGGCAAAAGAAAGCGGGCTTCCTGATGCGGGAATATAGACAGAACGACAAGGCCTGAGATTGCAGAATATAACCTCAGCGATAGGTGAGGCTTGGTGAAGAGAAGCAAGGCCGCAGGTCCGAGAAGCTGTGGAAGATTTGCTGCCAAGTGCTGGTACCACGGATGAATGCCATGCTGCGCCAGATTGGCGGTATTTGAATTATATAGGAAGAAGTTGAGCGGAGTGATGGTCGGTCTCCATAGCAAGTCGGCCCATGTGACGGGCGCTGATGAATAGAATGCGGTGTCGAGCGAGATAGCTATTATAGTTGTAATCAAAGCAGCCGAAGCCAGGGCCACCAAAGACGAAGGTCTATTATGAAGAGTTAGCAGGTCGCATCAGCACCTGTGAGCTGTTGTACTCAGGACCGAACACAAACATACTTTTGTAGAAAATGGGGTATCAAACGAAATCCTGGAATCAACAGGAATGCCGGAAAGGTGGTGCGATTGAATACACCAAAGGTTGCGACAATCCCGAGCACTGCTGACGATAGGATCGACGACCGTTGCTGTTCCCAAACGTTAGATGATTAGCCATCCAAGCCCATGCCGAAACCAAGAGCAAAATCTGGAAATCTCGTACCCGTGTATCGACAATGCGTTGAATCAAAACCAAACTCCAAGCAACTACCAGAGTCTCGACCGAGTTTGAGAAAGTGTGTGTCTGATACGTCCAAGTCACGTAGGATGAAGCAACCATGACAACTGCGACGCTACGATGCCGAGGTGACGCTATAAGCTCGTGAAGCGCCCAATCCTCCAGAACGAAGCTGATCAGAAACATGAGCACACGGAGTGTCCAGAATACGGCGATAGGAGTGATTTCGCCATCATGACCATTTCCACCCCACAGCCACCTCAGGAGTAACATCGGCAGCCCGTAGACAGGCCATAGTGGAAAGACGCTCCGAATCGGATGTTCGCTGGTGAATTCCCAAGTTCGGCGAACAGGGTAGCTAAAGATTTGGCCTAGTCATTGTCGAACGAAAAAGGAAGAGATGGTACTGTTAGCAAGCGCGTTCTGACTCGGGATGCTCAGCAAGGCGGGACGGGCGCGTAAGGTCGTGGTCGATCCACATCACTCCATGCAACTATCAATACGCGGCGCATAAGAGAGAAGATGAAAGATGAAATCCACAGAAGCGCATAACACACGAAAACGAGACATACCAGCTATTACTTCAGGGCCCTGGAAATTTTCGTCGGGATGTATATAGCTGGGCGAAAGGGCGAACCACAGCCGTATCAAAACAAGAAGCAGGTAAGTACGCCGCCACATTGTTTAGCAACGGGCTCTCGCGGCCATCGATGACATAGCAATTTTTGAAATGGCGAGCGATAGAGGCAGAAAGAGGAGAAGAGGACGAGAGAAGGACGAGAGAAGTCGCTTCAGTCGATGTAGGCGAGGACGACGGCTTCCAGAACTTCCAGATCGTAGAAAAGCAGGGCGTCGGGTGCCTGGAGGCGCAGAACGAGCTGACCGAGATTCAAAAGCCCGGTTTTATTTGGCACCAAGCACAGGTCGCGCAGGTATGTACCTAGATGAGCAGATACTGTAGGTTGCACAGGTGGGCGGATGGAGGTGTCGAGGCGATCAACAACAAGACAGCCAGAAAGAAGCTGTAAGAGTTTGAGCTTGGAGCTGGCAGAGTTCGGGCAACGCGCAAGCAACTCAGATGAACCATCAAGCTATAACGACGGCATTTGCACACACCGTCTCGGGGACAAGGCCTTCGTTTTTCTGCTGGCGTCACGCGTGGGCGAAGCCGCTAAGAAAATTGCTGCCAAGGGGGCTGGGCTGGCCCTTTGCTGGAGACGCGAGGCCGACGACGGACGACCGGACGATAAAGGCCACGTCATGATCACGCACATGGGCTCGTGAGAATCAAAATCCGAAAAGGGGCAGCCCTGGTTCTTGCATGGTCCGTGTCAGTAGGCGAAACGAGCGAGACGAAGCCCTCCAGCCGCAAAGCAAGACAAACAAGGCGTAATTAACAATGGGCGATGCGCGCGTCAGGAACGCATCGATGATGCCAAGTTGCCAACTCCGGAGCGCGGCATGGATGGGTCCACTGTGGCAGGCTCTGGCAGCAGGTTCATTGTTGGGGGCTGGTTGGCCCCTGAATGGCTTCAATTAACTCGTTCCAGTTGGCTGCCAGTTGTTGCATTGGACAGTTGTAATTTGTTTTACAGTTGGCTGCCAGCACCGTTCAACGCTGGAGGTCTCTACAAAGTTTGAAAGCGCAAACCTTCCCGGCTAGAGAGGGGAGAACCGCCGCTGATTAGCCTTCAGTCTCCAATGTTCATACCGGTCACAGACGGCGACAGAAAGTCCTGGACCAAGCTGGAGGTCGGTCAAGACTCAAGAGTTCGCTGCTGAGGGCTTTACAGCGGCTCTAACAACACATGCCCTTGGCATGCAGTTGGAAGTTGGAACTTGACAGGGAATCCATGGACCAGGCTGGCAATAAGAGTTCCAAGTGGTCGCCAATTCCGGGTCCAGAAGTCCGGGGGAACCGTCCGTTTGATTGCCTCGCGAAACCAGCTTGGTCGTTACAGGAAGGTATGTACTATCTATAGTATGTACATACATACATCCCTAGGAGGCTAGGACTCATGAAAGCTGCCGAGGGTAGTCTTCCTCATGTGCATGCATCGTAGCACAGGAATGTGTTGCCAATTCTCCCGTCATCACGCGTCTGGACAAAATATTGGAGGTGGCCGTGTTCTATCTTTGAGACAATGTGGCATCTAGACTCACAGCATGTGAGCCTCGATGGCCGCTTTGGAGCCTCACGCACACCAGACTCAAACACGAGAATTCGTGCATGGCGAGAATTTTGCCTTGAATCCGGTCGGTCAGGTCCTGTGGAAAACATATCGTCAGAGTCCAGACAGAACAGTGATTTCGATCGTGCTGTGTTCACAGTGACCCACAGCCACATTCACCTTGTACACATGTACCTGACTTTGTCGACATGAAAGTTTATCGCTGTTCGTGATCAGACCCTTAAAAGTATGTAGGTAGGTACATGAAGATATGCGTGTTGTTCCAACAGTACGACGTTTGGTACCATGTATGGCCCTGCTGCTGGACGCAGAGCCTTGAAAAACGCTCGTATCTCAGTTGCCTCGACCAGATTGAAAATCAGAAGACCTGTATATTGATCCTTGGTTCAAAGTGTCGGCGTGAACAGTACAGCTTGATAGCTAGGGTAGATGACTGTGCGTGAACTTGCCCTTTGTGCGCAAATTCGAACAGTGCCAGCTTCTTTCTGCCACGCGCGCGACAAGCTTTCCTTTGCCTCTTTTGCCCTATATATACCGACTCTCCTCCTTTGTCCTTTTCCCCTTGTCCTTGCCATTCATACAGTAGTTTTAAAGTATCAAAACTGCATCTGTAAAGGCGGCCAGAAAGAGCCCACTCAAAGCCAGCAGTCACGCTACCTACCTAGGTATATTAGGTACCTACAACCGTACAACCAACGAGCCCCGCCTGATCACAAAGGTAGCAATCTGCTTTCACGTCAGCTTTGACTTGGTTTTCTTCCACTTGACCTCATCAACTTCGTTACAAAAGGCACGTTCCTCCTCATCCTCCAACGCAGGATTCACGCGACCGCAGCCAACCGACCGCGGAAAATTGCTAGAGTCATTTCGAGCAACCAACAAACCAAATCTTCGATTCCTAAAAACTATGGCGGAAACGACCCCTGCCAAGAAGGTGTGGCTAGCGTCCAACGACAATGCCATCATCGAAGTTGGTGAGTCGGCGCTCCAACTTTCCATGTGCGCCGTTTGAGATGATGGAAACTAAAACAGACAATAGACCGCATCGTTGTTGAGCGCTCGATGCTCATCAAGAACATGCTTGAGGATCTCGGCGATGAGGGAATCAGCGAGACCAACCCCATTCCCATTCCCAACGTATGCACTGCGCTGCTTCACTGCCTTCTAGACTTGCCTGACTGGAACTAACTCGACGGCAGGTAAACGAAGCTGTTCTTCGCAAGGTCATCGAATGGTGTGAACATCACCGAAACGACCCTCCTCAGGCACCGGATGATGAGTCTGACGGTCGCCGCCGAACCACCGATATCGAAGAGTGGGACCAGAAATTCATGCAAGTCGACCAAGAGATGCTGTTTGAGATTATTCTCGTACGTTATTTTTCTCGCCAGTCTAGGCATCATCTCAGACTCTCCATTTCGACACGGAACACCAACGAGATGATGAACTAACAAGACTCTTTGTGTAGGCATCGAATTACCTCGATATCAAGCCGCTTCTCGACGTAGGCTGCAAGACCGTTGCCAACATGATCAAGGGCAAGTCTCCTGAGGAGATTCGCAAGACGTTCAACATTACAAACGACTTTACGCCTGAGGAGGAAGAGCAGATTCGTCGGGAGAACGAATGGGCAGAGGATCGGTAAATGCTTAGGATTCAATCAGAGCCTTGTGAATATGTACCTGGATTTTCAGCTTGCAAGTCGATACGAAGCCGGACCAGCGGATTTCGCCGGCCTGCTTGGCAGTGCCATTCGGGCGTTAGGGTAATTGGTTCGAGGGGTTTCGTGCATCTGTATACTGCAGAAGTGTTTCTAGAAAACATCATCCTCAACCTAGAGGTCAGATGAAAACGGCCTTTGTGTTTGAACTGAGAGTGATGTACCGTTAGTTACTTATAGGACCGAGTTTGGCCAAAGTCCTGTCGCTGAAAAATGCTGCAAGAGTTGCTTATTCCGAACGTGATCCAGAGTGAGACCATCCAGACTTGAACACGAGGTCATCTATGCATCAAGCCTTACACATCCGTACAATATGCTACGCCTCTTATATGGAGAAACGAAATGAAGAGTGTGGACAAAGCCACCAAGCTGATGATAGTTCAATGCTAGATTCTAAGCCTGCCACCGAAAACTCGTAGCATTTTACCATCACCAGCCTGTTAGCTTTGCGCGCAAATAACAACGGACATCTCAAGTTCCACCTGTACATTCTCCCTCTGTGAGGTCAGTGAATACACGTCTGAGAGTTTCAATGTTTCCAGTGGCTTGAACAAGGTACATATTTAGTCCATGATAAAAGACTATGCCTAGATGCGACCGCGTTGTCGTCGACATAGGTACAAGTCATGGCAGTAACAGCCCAGAGAGGGAGTGTTCCGCCATGTTTGGCGCTCAATTCTCATACAGGCAGATGCCCGAGGGGCGCTTTTGCCGGACATCTTCTCTGTTCTTGTCTTCATCTATACATATTCCCAGTGACTGCCGCTCAATGTTGTCACAACGAAACCCTTACTACGTGGCGGCAATGGCGCTACGCACTAAAGGAACCCAGAAAGAAGGAGGGAGATGTTCAAGACAGGAATGTCTCCCTGTGCTAGACTTTCACGGTATTTCACTTGGTGTAACCGCTTGGTGTAGAGGTACTAGTCGTTAGATTGGCTTTGGCCTATCTATCTAGCATAACTTCAATAAAAAAAGAACATGACGTGTTTCCTCTTCGCGGAGAAACACTCCAAGCAGCGCACCAACGTCCCTAGTAGTTTCCACACAAGTTTTCATCCATCATCGCTGAAAAGCCAAGACCATTGTTGTAGTGGACCGTTTTCGACAACAATCCCATATGCGAAAGTGAGGTTCGAGAGGCGAATTGCTTAGATGTTGAGGCGGGTCTTTCTCCAGTGCCTTCTCTTGGCGTTGTAGCTGCAACAATGTTAGCGACAAGTATTCATGTACGAACTACCACAGCCAGGCCATGTAGATCAAAAGATATATATTGCCCATCCAGACGAACGCAGAACAGGCTGACATTCGGATCAAAGACTTGGAGTGGATGGCAGTTGCGGTCGTTCTGGGAAGAGCTAAGACAGATTGTTGCATACCGGATGGGGTTATTGGTTCGGAGTCTGATCCAGCCGGGCACAGGGCGGTTTTGCTTGCCCGCCTTGGCCATCTTCTGCTTGGTTCGGAAAGACTTGTGGCTCTATAGATTGGCGCAAAAAAAATCAAGAAAAGTCAGTCCATGATTTTCTCTCGTAGCTGACATGTCGGGCGGATTGGGAAGTAGGGAATTTTTCAGCCGCCCACAGCATGAGAATTGTGGTTCAAGTTGGAGAGTGGACGCGACGAATCTCGTAACGAAGTCATTGTTCTCATGGCGTAGGCGGCATTTCGTTAACGAGTGGCAGAGGGGCGGCGTACCGGCATCTTGATTGACGTTGCGTGTCGAGTCGTCTAATGAAGATGAAGGTCGTGAAGTTGGACACCAGGATTTTTGACCCGCATAGAGGGAGGGCGTAAAACCCTTAGCGAAAATGACAAGACTAATGTGTAATATGTGTGTGTGTGGCTTGTGGCTGATGCGGTGGCAGCCTTGATGCCTGAGGTCTTCTTATTCGTGGCTTCGCCGATCTCTGGAATGCAACATCGCTGACTAACTTGAATCTGCACGGCCAACAAGCAAGCCTGGACCCAAGTACATACAGAGTTAGTCGTCGAAATTATTGGTCCATACCAAGTCTAGCAAGATCGAGAGGGCACTCCAGTCTATGAGGTTTTAGTTAGATAGGAGACGTATTGCAATGAACTCTCGCGAGTCGCCCATTTAATGATCTAACCATTTTCTGCTCGACACCCCGATCATCGTGACTAGAGCTTACGCCGAGGAATAGCTTTCACCCTACTCCGTCGTCTTCTATTCTGCGTTCTCTTTCCGTGAAGCTCACCTGCACGTCTCTTTTTTGGCGATCCTTACCTTTCCTTCTCGACCGCATCCAACCGAGCGGCCACGTGTATAGTCCTTGAAGCAGACATCAGTGACCCTCAGCTCCTAAGCTTTGGGTAGTAGGCTTCTTGATTCATTTCATCCTCGTCCGATTGCCGTTATTCGTACATCATCTCGGCGATTCCTCACAACTCGCGATCATGGGTGCTGGAATGTCATGGTTGTCGAATCTTCTTTGGGCGAAGAAGGAGATCAGAATACTGATCCTGGGACTTGTGCGTGCTGCGTGCTGCGTGCTGCGTGCTGCGTGCTGCGTGCTGCGTGCTGCGTGTAGATCGAGTTGCCTACGAAGAGACTCTATCGCTAATTAGGGTGGAATTGATAGGATAATGCTGGAAAAACGACTCTGCTGTACAGATTAAAGGTGAGGTCATACAGAGAACTCGTGCCATAATCCCGAAGACTGATAGGGAAGCTGACCTTCTGGCACTTTAGATCGGCGAGGTTGTCACAACAATACCAACTATTGGTTTCAATGTCGAGTCGGTCACGTACAAAAACTTGAATTTCAACGTCTGGGTATGCGCCTGACCTTGTTTTCGCGGAAAAGGGAACCCGCACGAGGGGAAACCTGGGAGAACACTTCTCTAACAAAATAAACTCAGGACTTGGGCGGCCAAACGAGCATTCGACCATACTGGCGGTGTTACTATGCAAATACTGCAGCTGTAATATTCGTCGTCGACTCGACCGATATCGAACGATTACAGACGGCGTCTGAGGAACTAGCAGCGATGCTGAATGAGGAGGAGCTCAAGGACGCGGCGTTGTTAGTATTTGCCAACAAGCAGGATCAGCCCGGCGCAAAGGGCGCAGGCGAGATCTCAGAAGCACTGCGCTTGGGTGAGCTGCGCGATCGAAACTGGAGCATTATGGCGTGCTCTGCCGTTGACGGCAGTGGTATCAATGAGGGCATGGACTGGTTGGTGGTAAGTTGCGCATCCGGTTTACCTTGCTTGACGTAAGGCTCGCGTGTGCGTCACAACATGCTGACTATTCTCCCTGTCACAGCAAACCGTCAACCAAGAGTAGAGCGTCGCATTATCAAGTCTTCTTATATCATTGAGCGCCTCTTTCACTTGACATTGAGCTCTTTTCACACTCCCCTTTCACCGTTCAGTCAATTTGCAATATTCCACAGTACAATGACGTGATGAAGAAGGCGACCTTCACGGTTACGTCTTATGATAGTAAACAGAAGAGCGGCAGCAATCGACATCTCATGCAGAAAGTCTTGAAAGGGAGATCATCTCGCCCCCCCTCCTTGCCAGGAGGAAAAGTAAGGAGGTTGAGATGAGTTTGGTCCAGATGTCGCCTGCTAGCAAGGAAAGAGGCAGTACAATTACTAGTACGATATTTTAATTAGAAGAGGTTGGATTTAGGGGGCTTGTCGTTTCTGAGCTTTTTCATAGAAGGATTTGCGTTCACCTGGTGAGTGAATAGTATGAACATCCTAGAGCTGATATTCACAGGCCGCATGCCACAATACAACACCAAACAATTCTTGCTACTGGAATTTCGTGGCCATGGGGTCATCCGTCATAACATAATTCAAAATTCTAAAGGATTCTCAAGCGAAACACCTAAATGAGCTATCGGCTCAACATTTTCCTCGCCGCAGCTTCGCTATACATCAAAACGAAGATGACTTCAGAAAAGCATTCCCAATCATCGACCGCGAAAGCTATTCCAGGTGCTATCTAGGTGAACGACGAGCACGCGAATCTTCTGCACGTACTATTTGCATTCCAGCGACCGCAGCTCCCAATTCCACAGTCCACATCAAAAGGCATGGTGATTTCGATTTGAGGCCAGTCCTCTCTGTCTGTGTCTTATCCTCTATATATAGCGAGGATGTCAACTTGCTAGACAGCATGTTTTCTGTGCCCTCAATCTATCATAAATGCTCAAGCATTGGAAAGCCTTGTGCCGCATTTGCGGCAGTCCATGCGAACACCGAGAACAGAAAAGTGGCGCAAAGCCATGATATTGCTCTCCCCCGGCATTACCTGCAACTGACGGCGATGGAACGAACAGCGAGCATGCCGATTTAGGCGAACACGTCGGACTGGCACGTCACTGCCTGCAGCCATGTCATTTGCACATCGACAATGATTCAAGGCATCAACCATCTGGAAATGCATATTGGCGCACCTTCCTCCAGCGTGTTTTCGTCGCGGAACTTGTCCGGCTTCTGACTAAAGCCGGAGACTCGGAGTCATCAACTACTACCTTCTGCTTCCATCGGCCATGATTACAACGTCCAGCAGGGAAAGAGGTGTGAGGATGAACCGATAGATGACCCGTTACCTGAGGGAGACCCCGTATGACGAACTGTTGTCCGCGAACAATAGAGGTTAAGCTTGACACGATCCATCCGCGACCAGCATCCAATACGGTCGAACGGTGCGTTGTTGCTTCAATGTCTGGACGTGGTGATGGAAAACCCCAAGAGCAACAGCTGTCGTATGTACGTGTTCATTATGGACAGGTACAAGGGCTGCGTTGGTCGCACTACCGAGTTCAGTCACATGAGAGTGCGCAATGGGCATCCATCATCGACGCGACTTGTCTGCTTGCTGTTTATATGCAGGTGATTCAGCTCCGGATGGGTATATTCTTTCCTAAGTGGATGCAACGAATGCAACGACTTGGAATTCTTCGGAGGTACTTGTTCCTCCGCACACAGGGATGCAATGCGTTTTGTGACTGATTGGTGTTTGCATTCTTTTCGTTGTTAAAACATGGTATAACCCGTCCTTGCTCTCCTTTTTCTCCCATCTCTATCCTTTCTTTCTCTCCTTCTTCCATCCCGTCATTCCTTACTCTTATTTCTGTCTTTTCTTGTCTTACTTCATGTTTCACGACGAAGGCAACCAGGTCAGCAGTGCCCGAGACGCGAGCTTCTGTCGACGAAGTCCCTTAGAAGTTATTTGAATACCTCGAGTACTGTATGTACAGCGTCATTGATCGCGAAAGCTGGACCTGCTCTGCAAACAGGATTTCATCTTCCAGTATAAGGAGAAGATTGCAAGAAGAGGGTGACGATTAGCGGGCTGAATGTTGGGTAGACGGCACTTCCATCGCTGGTGTTAGATCACACGACTATAGGGGAAAATCGATTGCAGCGTTTGGAAACACGCGGAGCAGATTACGTTTGTTACGGTCAGTTTTGCTCACGAAGTTAACGAAGCAGACACTATGACATTATATGACATGATATGACATTACAGTATGCTCTCTCTACACCCTACCAATGCACATGCCCCTGGATGCACAACCAAGACAAGACACTGGCCAAACCAGTCTTCATATTCGTCAAGGAATGGAGCTGAAGAGGATGCATCGCATGCGAATATGGAGACACTGATATCGCTCTCAGCCGCAGGGAAAGCATCCTGCACCTTACGGTCCGGATCTTTAAATCCACTAGTGATCGACGGCAGGCTCAGTTCCAGAACGATATTTATTTATGCAGTACAGGTCCCCGGAGTGGGATGATCCAGATCAAGATCGGTCATTGATTCTTGGATCGGATCTGCATCGCCATGTCGGGGTAGCAGGACACGTCGTTCTGCCATGAATTTGAGAGATCTGGCAGCGGGACCTCCTCCAGTGCGGTAGCCGTACACGGGGCCATTCATTAGCATTCACAAACAAAACGTTGCGTCTTATTGCCGTTGGCTGCCCCGAGCGGTATGGCCCATCATGCAGGGCTCAACGATAGCCATCTCGCACAGCGCATATGACGACTGTTTAAACTCAGCAAGCCACCAGGACGTCCGAATCTTTCTCCTTTACTACCAATCTCACTCTGCCGGACAAGGAACGACGAGTTTGGAAGTCCTGAGACGCTATGCCACCGTCGGTCCATTTGCGGCGCCGAATGACTGCAGCCTCGATCTCCTCGCTCACCAATCGTTGATCGTCCACTGCTCTGCCGTAGACGCCTCTCATTCGTTTCAGTGCGCTCATTCAGACTTCATCCGCATGAGTATGTCCATTATACTCTGAGAAAGCTGGAAGAATGGCGTCCCGGCGACTAGTGACCGCGAAATCGAGGAGAGGTAGTCACAGGTTCGGAGTAGCACATCCGATGCCGCACCAATTCTTACAGCGTTGCTGGACACATTGCCCGCGAGTTAGGCACAGCGAACACCACGTCACCGCCGCGCCATAGAATCCCAGCAACGCTCACTTAGTCGCCTTCTACACCAACGCGAAGCGCCTCGTAAAAAGAAATCAGACGTACGTCTTGCTCTGTGTTTCTCTGTCGAGGACCACAGTCGGATGAATCGGCCTGTCTTCGAAGCATACGCTCCAAAAGGCCGAGAGCTTGCCTATAGCGATATACCACTTTCGTCTGATCAGTATCGACTGGGTGTACCCGCTGCTTGAGAAAGGAGACTCTTTCTAGGATGCATCTACGTCTGAGAAACGGATTTACGAGTGCTGTGACAAGGGCCAATCACAATGTTTGGGGCCTGGAGCTGATGAATGTCAATTTAGAACGCAATAATCGACTGTGGCCCTCTAGAGGTGTGTGTTCTCCCTTTGAGTCTTTGGGAAAGGCCTGCGATGATAATACATGATATACATGGACGTCACGTGCCCTCCTGTTTGTGCCCGGCTAAACGCTTGAATGTTCCGAAAGTTCCTGACTCTCGCAACTGTGTCCTCGCGCTCCTGACTCCTGCTATACGACGACTGAATATATTTCCACACCTCAAGGTATTCGTATTCGACTTCGACTTCGGTTTCGACTTCGACTTCGACTTTGACTTCGACTTCGACTTCGACTTCGACTTTGACTTTGACTTTGACTTTGACTTTGACTTTGACTTCGACTTCGACTTTGACGATTTCATAGAACGCCCCGTAATCGATCAGACAAGAACGCTTTCGACGATCCGATACCTGGTGTGTCTCAACCGCGGCAACTCACTTCAACACATCCATTTCGGCTTCTTGGCCGAGGAATGATCTGATATTCTTTTCAATCCCTGATTTCTCTGACTCGGAGCGCAGAGTGGTCCCGGATGTGCTGGTCAACGCTGTACCGGCGAACGGCATCCTGACGTCGGACGAGCACCGAATGCACGTTGTCATCGGCTAGAATAAATATTAAAATGTTCCTAGGGGTGGTGACAAATGCCGACGGGGCGGATCTGTTAACCACGTTAACAACGACCGGCAAGTCGCCCATCTCTATCGAATGGGTCTGCTCGATGATGCCAAAGAACTGGTAGTGATAGTTTCAACTTGAACAGCATCAGGCACCATGAACTTCTTTACTCCGGACTGTGCTTAATTTCGGAACACTTTTTCTCATTTTACTTCCGCACGAATATGTTCTGCGGCCTTCCCGATTTGCCGATGGATTTCGGTTTCTTAAGTCTTTGAGTCGCTCCCCCAATCACGGGTCTTCAGTCGCTGATATATCTCGCGCGTGATGAAGGCCCACACCTTCAGTGCCATTATGGGTTCGAGAGGCGGATTCGCACATGGAAGAACCGTCTCGCATAATCGACTCTTGTTGCCTTGACTTTTGGCGATCCATAAATATACGTGATGTGGTCGTCCCTGCTACCAACGGACATGGGGAGCGCCCCGATGACCATTTTCGGCAGTCCTGTTGACATAGTGAACTTTCTGGTCAGACATCTTGGTGCACGCATGATATCTTGCATCAGTAAGCGTCATCGTCGCGAGCTTTCCTGAGAATAATTCGTCGCCGGTCTCGTCTCGTATAACCATAAAATAAGTGCGATACTTTTGTCACCAATTCACCCAAGACTGTCTGAAAACGTCTCAAGCTCATTGCTGCAAGCGAGTCAAGTATCCGCAGAGCTTTTCATACAAGAGAAAAGACACTGGCATAAGCTCCTTGTTCATTTCTTTTACCCCTCACCACCTACTTATACGACGCGCAAACTTCGAATACCACGCCCAGTGAGTCTGCTGTTACAAGGCGATCTTCGAGTTCCGTAGTACGGCCTTCTGGAAGACAAAAGCCTGACAAACAAGCCACCCAAAAACGGCTAGTTCTCGCCAAATGTATTCCGCTTCTGTGGTCCTTCTACCAACAGAGCTCAAGAGCGAAATCGTGTCTCATCTCAATAGGTGGCGCTACTGTCTCGCCTGGGGCAGAGTTGCTGGGCGGTCTGGACCTAGATTGGATCCGCCAATGAGCAACCTTACACCAGGGATGCCGAGGAGCATAATTTGTTCGCGATCACACGAATGGCTGTCATACATCCGATGAGCAGAGAACCGACGTTCGAGTAGAACGCTGCGCTTCTTGTCTGTGGGGTAGTTCCAGATTGACGCAATCCTACTAATTTTCCCCAAGATACAATTCTCTAAGACGACGTATACGCAGTAGGAGCCAGATGATATGTGAATCGTCGACTGCCCTAAGTATCGCTGTCCAATTGAGTAACGTGTGCGACTCGCAGAAAATATCAGGTCCAGCAAGGTGCTTCCTATCTTCCTGGCATTCGAGAAGGGCGGCTCCTACATGTGCCAACTTCTTCTCGAGCGAGGAGTCGAGCGTGATGCCATGGCCCATGATAGTCATGTCCAACTTTGGCGGCAGGTAGTTGCGTAATTCGATCCTGCACTTCGTGGCTGTGCCGCTGTGGAACGGACAACAATTCATGTCTAGTGGCATTGTTTCTCTCAACTGATGAGCAATTGTTCTCAGCATTTTGGAAGCGGCGAATCGAATATGACGGAACTTACAAGAATCCCATCAAATCCAAATGCCCGAACGAAGGATAGACTTGGCGGGTGGTCTTTGAAGGCCCGGAAAACTCAGGAGCGCATCATGACCACTTGGAACCGGCAGTGTATCCATTTGAGTCGAGAGCATGTCAGTGTCTTAGGATATAGCTCATATCTTGTTGCCACCCCATGACTCCTCCTCCTCAACTCGGCGTTAGTTGCTTCTATACACCGTTGACACCACCCTCTAAGCACCCGACCAGATTGGTAAGAGCCAGTCTTGCCGGGCCGGGGGTGGCGAGGAGGCGAGGAGGGGCGAGCGGAAGTACTGAGCAGCCGCATCGAGGTACAGTGACGTATATGCTGCCATCAGTGGACAGATCGACACTTCACTCGCGGCTGGGAGAGCCCAGGGCAGCGCCTGAAAGGATACAGGCTGTGTCCACATGCTGTTGCCGGCAAGGAATGGGAACAGCGGGGGCTGAAGAACAAGATCGATAGCGCGAGGAAAATAAGGAGGCAGCAAAGGCTTCATGAGGCCCGTAAGATGATTCTTGACCTCCTCACTCCTGCCCTCCAGAAGCTCGCCACCGCCTTCTTCTTCCATACTCTCCAGAGCCCGTACCTGGGTTTGGAAGACAAACTTGTTAATGGCCTGGATGAAATCTTTGTGCAGCTCCGTGCACTGCTGCTCCTTTCCAGACCACTCATAAGTGCTCGCCTTGGCATTGGCGCAATGGATATCGTGGTGATATCGGACCAGAGCATCAATGGAATCCCCAGTGAGCTTAAAGGCGACTTCGTGGCGATGAACCATGTCTACATGGACAACGTAGGCTTCCACGTGGAGGATCTGATGGCTGCTGAACATACTCAGAGGCAGCTCTGTGGGCGACTCAGCCTCGACACGATCAGGCAGCATAAGTGAGGCCAGGCTCCAGATGGCGCTTGCAGAAGACAACGTCTCACTGAGATATTTCTGGTGCTGAGGTACACTGTTCAGTGCGCGCCTGGTGCTACTGATGCGTCTCAAAATGCGTGTAAGCCAAGGGTGGACCCTGTCCATGACCACAGTAACGAAGGACGCCCTCGGCGCAAAGGCGGCGGCAGAAGCCGGAAGAATGCGAACCGGCATTTCCTGGCAAAGGTGCTTCAGGAAAAATACCAGAATTGGGAGAATAAGATGGTCGGGGATTATGGCCAGGTGAACTTGCGGGGAGGGTGTGTTGAATGGCTCTGATCGTGTGAACGTTACCCAAGGGGAAGACAATGTCGAAAGATGACAATTGTTCACTTCTGGATTGCGTGGGAGAGCAATTTCGTCGTATGATAGCCAGGGGTAGCACTCAGATAATAGTGCGCAGATGCAGCAGATCACAATCCCAATGCCGGAGGGATTTTTTTTTTGGATAAAAAAATAAAAATAAAAATCGGATTTTATTAAAGAGCGCCACGAAGCTGGGCACAAGCGTCGAACGAAGGCTGAAGGAGCTGAGCGTCCTCGGCCGAAGGAAAGGAGTGTAAAGGCGCCTTGTGGGTAAAATAAGAATAATCAGGAAGCCGATGAAAAGAATCGAGGGGGCGATAGGGGTAGATTTATACATAAGTCAGGCAGAGCAAATTACACAAGTACATATATTATCAATTTATCAGACTGTACGGAGTAGACGAGACATGAGGCAAAGCCCCATAAGGACGTGTATAGCTTGAGTCAGGCCACAGTGGGATACGCTTCATACCTATCGAGTTTGGATGATACGCAGCATACCTCGCTTACATCAAAGTTGACGGCTCACGGCTCACGGCTGAGCGGGCCGTACAACTGAAGCGTCTCGCTGCAGGAAATCCAGTGACACCATCCGCATGCAGCGAGCGGCCAGCCCCACTCAGACCCCATGCTCGCCGCTCGGGAGTCGGGACTCGGGAGTCGGGACAATGACAAGATCCACCAGTCAGGCCCTATAAAGCGGGGCTCTATGCGACCCTCACAGTCACGACTCACGATCTTGTATGTATGTACATGGTACATAGGTACCTACCATGTACGACTACGGCGAATGCGATCCACACGATCCACCATCTGCCATCTGCGGCGATGATCTGCCATCAGTGATCACTGATCACTGATCACCATTCACTTTTGTCACCTTCATCAGTCATCACTCATCAGTCATCTTCTTCCCCCTCTCCTGCCACATTCACCAACGGGTCTTGCTATTGTCACTTGTATCCACTGCGACACGTTTCTCACTTCAACGCCACACGGTACACCCACCCCATCACGGACATGCTGTGCTGCGACTTCTTCCCAGCCTTCGCCGATCTGCTCCCAGGAGATCCCCTCCCCGTAGGTATGCAGTGTCAAAAAAGAGTCGCAGTGTGTTCAAAAATCGCTGCGTACGGATGCTACTATGCACGAATTTGAGACAATGCGTTTTGATTGCCTAGCTCATGCTGCGTCGCAAGCACCAATGCTGCCTTGGGGAGTTGTTTTCTAACTTTCAAGTTTCTTGACGTCGGTCACAGGTGCGCCTGGGATTAGGTAGGTAGGTAGGTAGGTAGGTACATATCTTGGTTAGAGACTTCGGGCGCAGCAGGGAGTGACGCCCGCCCGCCGTTCATTCGTCTACCCTACCTATGTACCTATGAACCTAATCTTCCAAGTAAATTTTATTAGGTATCTCACACGAGGGTTCTAAAGTACAGCCAGCCAAAGCCACTATGGTGAAAACTCCTGACCGGTGAACAACATCCACGGGGCAGGTGGCTGTTTGCGTTTCTGCAAACGAAGGCTGCATTCCCCTCTGCCGGAACCCTTGAAGACTGGAGAGGATAGACTGGGGGCAACAATATAGTTCGCACGGAGAGGAATTTGTTTGTTACAAATAAGCAGCTAATGTGCCTGTAACATGCCTTTTTTTCGGGGTTTGTGCAAACACTAATGCTTGACATCGAAGCACTCGGTAGCCACCACAGCTAGGTATGTACGTCACCAAAAGCGGTTGTGGTCGGGACAATAGGGAGGGCCATTTGGACGAATCTGGTCTCACTTGGTAATTTCGCATTGGCGCTCTTTGCGCCAAACTTGTGATTACAATGAACAGTCAGACAGTATGGAGGTGTCATTCATGTGTACATTATTACACACGTGATACCTATGTACGTACGGCAAAAGTGAAAAGAAGTCGCCAAGGGTAACTTGTGCCGAAGGGATGGTCGTTGCGGCTTTACCCGCTGCGTGTGGATGGGATCCGCCTCGTTGCGCGTCAGTGACGTTGTCGGACTGTACCTTGTCCGGCTCAGACAGACACAACGTACAACGTCGTTTGGTTGAGTTTTCTGCTTTGTCGAGCGAGCGTTGCCCCCTCCTCGTACCCGACTTCAAATTTTGCACGCCTTTCTCAGGAAAGAAGAAATTCCCATGCGTCGCTTCTGTCACCTGTCACCTGTCACCTCTCACGACTACATAGCAGAGCCAGTCAGCCAGTAGACTAGGTACCTACATTTTAAAAGCACCGCCCGAGAGGACATGACGAATCGACAGAATCCGCCCGCGTAGCGGATACGCCCTATCAGGGGAGTACATAGTAGGTACGTACAACCTGGCGCACCATGAAACGATGTAAGTCACACTCTGGTCGGTGCAAGGGCAGTCTATCAAGGTCTGCGCAAGAGTATACATTCGACATGCTACATATTCTCCGGACAGGACAGGACATAACAGGACATGAATGACTCTCGCAGAGACCGTTTCATTCATTTGTGGCCGACATTGAATGCAACAGGCGTCATGTTTTTCTCGTCTATGGCTGTACTGTTTACTAATTAACGTTAAGTCTATTCCTTCATACAAGGTAGCACAGGCACATATGTAGTAACAAAACGAAAACATTACACGCACATCATGAGCGGAATCGTCCAGCGATTTCCTCATAAAAAACACATAGAATCAACACACACGCAAACAAGTCCCAGCCTTCCTTGTCTACGAGCTCAACTCTGCAGCCACACCCCTGCTAATCCAATCCGCCAAAGCCATAGCCGTCACCATGGGATTCACACCACTCGCGCTGGGAAAGACACTCGCATCCGCCACATACAGCCCGCTCGTGCCCCAGACCCTGCCCTGCATGTCCACCACGCCCGACTCCTCATCGGCGCTCATGCGGCACGAGCCCATCTGATGCGCCGACACGCACATGGCTGTCGGGGGCTTATTATCCGCCTGGCGCAACCTCTTGATCCAGGCCGCAAAGTCTGGGTCTGTGAACTCGGGATCCGTACCGGACTGGTGCTCGGCTTGTCGCTTGCCGCCGTCTCGGGCCACGAAGGGGGCTAGGCCGGCGAGGTGGGCTCTGATCTCGGTTGCCCGCGCGACGTAGCAGATCTTGGCGAGCGCAATGACACCCTCGAGGGTGTGTTCCCGGTCAAAATCGGACATGTCGTACTGGATGCGGGGGGTGCCGTGGACGGGATCTGGGTAGACGCGGCCGGTGTCGCGGTCGCGGGTGAGGGAGATGTAGGTCCCGATGTGGCGGTACTTGAGCGCGAGGACTTTGGCGTCGAGGCCATCGCGCCAGGATTGCAGGCTAAACGTTGCGTATGGCTGGGATGTTGGTGTTAGCCATTGTTGTCAGTATCTGGGGGTGTGGTTCAAGATGAGGGTATGAAGAAGAAAGGGGGAAGGAGACACGAGGGAGAAAGATGGACGACCGAATCAAGACCGATATGGATTCAAACAGCGCAAGACTCACCAAGTTGCACGTCGGCTCCAGCTTGACGCCGTGCCCATGCCCGTCTAGATTCTCAAACTCGTTGACGTAGGACGTGATGATTCCGCCCTCCCAGGAGGTCATGTCGGTCTTGCCGAACACGCCGGAGACGAAGTTGGTGGGATGGAGGTGGAGATACGCTTGGAAGCGATGACCGCGATTTCATCGCATATTCTCTTGTTGGTCTCGAAG
>QEQW01000600.1:0-16522 GCA_004016085.1 Claviceps quebecensis
ATCAGCATCATACTGTTGTTGTGGCGTCGGCGCAGGTGCGGCGGACGACGAATGGAGATGAGCAGCTACTATTAAAGGTGTGAGTGGGAGTCGGCTTCATCAAGGGGGGAAGAGGCCGCTCTAGCTCTATTGACGAGCGATGGCTGTGTCAAGACGTACCAGGGAGACATTTTGATAAGTTGGAAAGGGTGTTTTGCTTTTTAGAATAACAGAATGTTTAAGTGTGAATAGTTAGGTTGTGTAGTTTGATACAGAAACAGGAACGATTGCTTCCAAACTGCGTGCGAGGAAGGCCTTCTTATACTTTTCATTTCTCTCCTAGAATGGGCACGACGCAGGCTATCGAGTCCTCGAACAACTTCCTGCTTGTTCGAGGCCAAAAGAATCCCCACCCCCCTTGTGCATCTTGCTGTTCGGATGCCACCTTTTGCATATCACCATTTGTATCAGGTTCTATGCCATCCCACCTCTTGGATCGCACGTGCAACGATCGACTCATCGTTTCAGTCCGATGATGCCCCGTCGTTCACAGCATATCTGGCATCTGACTGAACCGCCTAATCACACGGAACCAACCAGGGTTCAAGTATTCAGCGTGATGGTCTCTCAACAGCTTCCGACGGTACACAATCTGCATGTGTGGTGGGTGTATCCTGTGAACACTCAACGCCACACCGATACGCGTCGCCCTCCACTCCTCGTTCGGGCCGTCGTAGAAGGGCAAGAGATGAACAGCACAGTATGCCATGGGTGGATTGATCTCGTGCTACTCGAACAGACCTTCTGCTTCACACCGCCAAGATGGCAAAAGCTGGAGCCCGACGAACGTCAAAGACCGTGTTCAGCCATAGTGCTGCAGCCTGTAGCTCGGTGTGCTTGTCTCTGCGCGTTCGCTGTGTGATAGAAATGTCGCTTCCTCTTGTTGACACCCATGTTCGAGCCACATGTTGTCTTCGGAGACTGGCCATGATTGACCGTAACTGACGAGGTAGATAGTCGTTCCTGGTACGCCATTCAAGCAACATAGATAAGCGCGGAAGTCTCGACTCTCACCTCAGTTCTAACCAGGAATGCCGCGTCTACCAAATGCTCTCTAGCAGTCCATTCACATTGAGATCTTAAGTCCTGTATACCAAGTGGGTACAGTATGTACATATGCAGGTGCAGATATACAACACTACATGCCCCTGATTTTCCACCTGCCGTATGCGAATGCAGTGTCATCTGAATAGGGACAAGGCGAGTTTCGTCAGATTCCAGTGTAATGCGTCTCGAAATGTAAACATGACACCAGAATCGAGGCATATATTGCATCCATGGCCCTGTTTGCGGGATGCACCACATTCGGTCACATCTGATACTGAGCTCGGCAAACGACAGACCCTATGTTGTCAAATCAAAGCGTACGCACTTCTTCACGGCTCTATTCAAAATGAAAGAAGACAGATGTACGGAGTACAAGATGCAGAAAGGGGCGGATGAAGTGGCTCGCTGCATGTGATATCATATATGCAACCATCTCGTGTTTCTGTATACGTCCGAGATGGTAAGAGGTATCCAGAATCATGCATTTGCCACCGTGGAGCATCACTATACACAGTCGAATGCAGTCGAATCGTCACTCGCGTGTCCCGTAGGCCAAGGCTGGCTGGCTGACTTACTGTACTTACTACCTACCTTGGGTGTAGGTCCTTGCCGACCAATATGCACTTGAGTGACTAACCGGCAAGCCACCATGATCGAGTGATCAGCCGCAGTTCACCGACTTGAGCAAGTACCTCCCGGTGGTGTGTGCGGGCCCAAGAGGAGAGGTCTCATGACGAGCACTGAAGGGCGGGAGGCCATGCCACAACGTGTAAGTCGTGATTCCTCCTTCTATGCGGCATAATCACGAAGACGAGCATCAGCCAGCCTGCAATGAAAGCAATCATGCCCGTCGGATAAATTCCAACGACAGGGATATGAAAATGGTGGCGGAACAACAAGAAGAAGAATCGAGGCACTCGAGCCTGATCTGTTAGTCGGTGTGAATCGATGCCTGAAGCAACAAGGGGAGGATATAGGACGGCGAGAGCCCGAGATCGTCCGATAGAGCCGTACCTATTTGGTCGACTGACTTCCTATCGAGTAGCCGCCAGACTTCCATCACCAAGCTAGCCACATACAACATGATCAAGCGAGGAGCCCAGGGCTCCTCGGGGTTGAGCCTTTCCTCGTCAGCCGCGTCAGCGGACCCAACGTGTCCACCACGAACAGCAACCCGAGCCTTGAGACGAAAGAGCTGGTGTTCGAGTCCACTCCGGGTGAATGAGCATATCCGGAATGCCTAAGTGCGTCTTCGCTCCGTCGTCGGGCCTGGTGCGGTAGCGTAGACAAAGAGTGCTTCAAGATCCACAATGCAAGTCCATGCTCGACGAGTGCATGCGCGCAAGCATACAAGCCAACGTCCACTTTGCAGTAAACGCGCGCGAAAAAGGGTAGCTGATAAGTTTTCAAGTCCTTGAGTGTAAAAGAATCGGCCTTGAACTGAAGAAGAAGAGTCCAGGAACGAGAGAATCGGCGGGAGGGGAGCGCCTTATATCCCAATGGGCGACCTCGAGGCTCGAGCTGCCACACCACACCATACGCTTGGTGAGCCTGTGAGGCAGAAGATAATCATTAATCTTGTGTCAATATCGCTGATTCCTAACTCGCGGACCTCATTGAGTCTCCCGCTTCGAGCCATCAGGGTCCTCGGGATGGCTCGTTTCGACGGATTCGGAGTCTGAACCATCAGGGTTCAGACCAACGACCATCAAGGTCCTCATGATAGTCCAGTTCGGCAGATCACGCTATAGATGGTAGTAGACGCGCGCGTACCTATTAAAAAAAAGATTCAATTGCGTTGTGCGTTTTTCGAACCTTTGGCAAGGTGTCCCCTGACCGGAATTCGGATTTAGCTCCGTTGCTCTGCTTCTTATTTGCTCCAAGAGAGGTGACTCGGCTCGACCGCGGCGCTGGCCAAGTAAAGGAAAATTATTCTCTTTGACGATACTGTAAAACTTATACAGGTACTAATAAGTTGAACCAGACATTGTGTGCAGATTTCTATTACAAAATCGATCCCTTCATGCGTCAGCCGCCATCCTCGGGTCCCCATACTGATCGATGATATCTGCCTCCTTGAACTCGGCCGGCAACATCCGTCTCCAATCGATCAATGACGCAAGTTCACACATGTCCCTGGCCTTCTGTGAGACTACTGACGCCAATCTTGAACCGTCTCTTGACGGCCTTCCACAGTTCGACAAGTCCGACATAAGTCACAACACAGCCAACCACGATAGCCCACTCCCATGTTAAACCAGAGTGCTTGAAAACACGCTTGTTCACAGTGGGAATGTAAATAACGAGGAACGTTGCCAGAAAGCCTGCCACCACGGACCAGAAGAGAAAAGTGTTATGGTAGACGGTTTTGAATACCGAAAAGGGCCCTGTCCATCGTGAGTCCATCGCAAAGAGACTGCGATGAAAATGCTTCACCTCCCATGCGGTCACCAGGAGCAAGAAGCAGAGTGTGGCAAATGTCGTGGCTCTGGCACGCAGGACTGGAAGACAGTTGTCATTCGTACCGTCGTTGCAACCTGGCGGTAAGTCATGGAGCCCCAGGTCGGAGGACGTAAAGGCCACCAACATGAATGACGCGAGACAAAGAATGCCCATGAAGGTACCATATATCAGTTGGTCCCGAACGAGATCCATCGTGAAGATCCCCGATTGTAAACTGCGAGGCGGTCGTTGAAGAATGTCAGGTTGAGCTTCCTCAAGGCCCAAACCGAGGGCCAGCGGAGATGAAGTGACTAAATTTGCCCAAAGAATTTCCAGAGGCGAGAGCGGAAACACGGACACCATTTCTGTATCTTGGAAGGCCAGTCCAATCAGTAATAAGAGGACTTGGGCCAAATTTGAGGTGAGCAGATGAAGCAAGAACTAGCAAGTCACGTCACTCGATCAGTAAATTGTTCTTTGGCTTTTCGCTCTTCATACTTTCTCTCTGCGTTGAGCGATTTTGTGAGGGCGCATGCGAACTAACCTTCTGAATATTGTCCGACAGCCTCCGACCTTCTTTAATAGCGGTAACGATCGAAGCGAAATTGTCATCAGTCAAAACCATATCAGATGCCTCCTTGGCGACGTCGCTTCCTCTGTCGCCCATGGCAATTCCAACATCGGCCTGTTTGAGGGCCGGTGAATCATTGACTCCGTCACCGGTCATGACGCAGAACGCTTTGCGACGATGAAGTGCTTTGATGACTCGAACTTTGGTCAATGGACTGCACCTAGCAATGACGAGGGGAAGAGACTCGAGTGCGTCGATTTGGCCGTCAGTCATATTGTCAAATTCCGCAGCTGGCATCACCTTCGCAGGCGTTAGATGTGCATCACCAGACAAGATACCAACCTCATAGGCGATGCTGGTGGCAGTCGTAATGTGATCGCCGGTTACCATATGAACCATTACTCCAGCTTCGCGGCATTGTTGTACAGCTCCAAGAGTTTCGGGTCGGGGTGGATCATAGAGACCTGCAAGTCCAAGAAAGCGTAGGTTAATCTCAACCTTGGCGCGGTCTTGAAAATCGTCCATGTTGCCCGACATAACCTTGTCAGCGATACAGAGAACCCTCAGTCCTTCAGCCGCAAATTGTTCTGCTTTCGAATGTATGGTCATTTTCAATTCTTCATTCTCCTTCAGCTTCGGCAGGAGGACTTCAACTGCGCCCTTGGTGTACACGCGTCGCTCCTTCTCAAGGCTATTGCCGTATACGACGCTCATCATCTTGCACGAAGAGTCGAAAGGGTGTTCCGCAGTCAGAGCATCGCTCGAAGTAGCAGTTCCGAATCGCATGGCAAAGACCTTCAGCGCGATCTCAGTTGGCTCGCCCACAGCTTTCCAGTTGACAGGCTCAGAAGCAGTTGTCACGCTGCTAGAATCGGTTTTGAGGTATTTCTTTCCATCGGAAACAGCCGAGTTGTTGCAAAGAACAATAGCATTGAGAAATGCGCTGATGCAGCTGCCCTCGAGCGAGCTGGACCAAGAAATGGTACCGCTATTTGGATCGTAAGGATCGGCAGTATCGTGGACGACACCGGCTACTCCATCTCGAAGCCAGACCTTGCGAGTTATCATTCGCCCTTGCGTAAGCGTTCCGGTTTTGTCGGAGCAAATATTGGTCACTCCGCCGACTGCTTCGAGAGATGGCATCTGGCGAACGATGACGTGACCCTTGACCATTGCTTTAGTTGCCACCGCCATGGTCACCGTCAACACAGCTAGTAAAGACTCGGGTATGACTGCGACACCGACGCAAATTCCATACAGGAGAGCTTCATCATCGATGTCCCAGACATTGACCGAGAAAACGATGACGACAAGAAGAATGGCCGAGCCGAACAGTAGCAACGCAAACTTGCTAAGACTGACTTGCAGGGGAGTTCCCTCAAGACCAAGGATGCTGCGCACTGTCTGATAGAGCTTATATAGAACTCTGGTGAAACGGTTGTTTCCTTTGACTTCCCTCTTCTTCTTGCGCAGCAGCTCTGCAATCTGGCCAACTTCAGTTGCCATTCCAGTGAATATCACGATACCGGTGGCACGACCGCGAGTAACCGAGCTGCCGCTGAAGACAAGATTGATGCGATCGCCGACCGGCATGTCGGGCTCGGTGAATACCGCATCAGGATTCTTGTTGATGGCGACAGATTCCCCCGTCAGATGTGCCTCGTCTGTCGATAAATTGACGCCTTGGACAAGTCGCAAGTCCGCAGGCACGATATCACCCGTTGCTAGAGAGACAAGATCGCCCTTCACGATGGCCTCAGCCTTGACAGTTTCAACGTGACCATCGCGGATCACTTTGCACTTGGGCGAAGATAATGCATACAACGACTGAATGGTTTGCTCCGCACGGTAATCTTGAATCAATCTACCTCTCAGTCAGCTCCCAAACGAGGCCTTGCAAAAGGAAAGTATCTGCTGAATGTTGCCAAGATAGATTCTGTTCCCGTGACCAGCAAGTAAAATACACACGTACCCAACCCCGATGTTAAGAGTAATGACAACAATGACGACGCTTCCTTCGACAATGTCGCCAATCACATATGAAATGACGGCTACAGCGATGAGTACGAGCGTCAAGGCATTCGCGACCTGCTGCAAGAGAATTTTACACAACGAAAGATTCTTGGGCCCTTTGATCACATTGGCACCATCCCGAACGAGTCGGGCGGCTGCCTCTTCATCGCTCAGACCTTGATCGACATCAGACGCAAGCTTCTCAGCAACACACTGGGCAGGTTGTGTGTGAAAGCGGGTTCCTTGATTGCTTCGATATGTGTCAGGTGATTTGGCTATGGGTGGCTGGTCGTCAAGACTAGCAGCTTTTGACAAATCCGAATTGCAGTTGGCGTGTTCTGCACCCTTCGTACGAATTACGAGAGGCTCTCCCATCGAACATGTACCAGAGCTGCAAGGAGCAGATCGTCGCAGGCGGGTGGTACGAGGTGTCGAAGGGGCGAGAGAAACAAGTCATGAAGCTGGCGAGTTGCCACGTGTGGTACTTGATGCTGATGTGAAGTTCGACGACCAGAGCAGCGAAGCAAGGTCTAAAAATACAGAAAGAGTATATAGAAAATCTGAATTGGGGATGCAGATACATATGATACAGGGGAGGGGTAAAATATAAAACCAATCATGAGAAAGATGAGTCCCTTCAAGACCAGTTCTTCATGACAGGTGGGAACAATGCTCCTCACTCGGTCGTTGGGGAAGCAAAGATGGCTCTCCATTTGCGATGCAATGTCTTGTGGCTGCTTATCCTGGACAATTAGACGTATCTGTGACGATTCTAAACTCAAGTCAGATGTGAGGCCAACACAAAGTAGAAGGAAAGAGCAGCCGAACCGCGGGGGAAAGCCAACCAGCAGCGCCTTCCGCTATCTTGGTCATCTTGGTCTGCAACATCGAATTCCACTGCCCCCTGCACATTACCACATTACAAGACGTGGAAGCGAACTGTCCTGCTTTCCCATTATTACCTGAATCATCGCGGCCATACCTATTGCAGAGGTGACTTCGGGTCTGGTCATCGTCAAGTCTGTACTTTTTTTGTGCTGCCCTCCTACAGAGGCTGCTTCAGGGTTGTTCGTTCTGCAGCGCGCGTAGCTGCACTTTATGACGACATTGAAGTCACGGCGGCACCATAAAGCCTCTTCCTCTTCCGGGTAGGTACCTAATAATGTATGCATGTATACCGGTATGTGTGCATGGATGTATGGTGGCGGTAGGTTGTCGGCGTCGCAAATTGTGTTGCAACTTGCAGGTCTTGTGCCTGTCGTGACTGTGAGTCGTGACTCGTGGGCCTTCACCACGTGCCGTTCGTTCCGGTTCCACTACTGGCGGCGGACAGTTTCTTCCTTGTCCCTATAACGACCGTCGACACCTGGCGGCTGGACTTTATTTCCACCTCGTCTCTAGTCCACTACATACATATTAACGATTCGTAAGTACTTGTTGCATAGACTAGAGACGCCAAAGACGTCTAAACCAACGCCTAGAATCCAGGCTTGCGCATTTAGGGTCCCATGACACGCGAGCGACGACTTCAGAACTAAAATACATAAGGTGGTTTTGACCAGCTCAGTAGCGCCAACATCGTTTCTTGAGTAGGTATGGGTAAGCCGACGAAATGAGTAACGAAGTTGAATAACTATGTACCTAGATATGGATTATTGCCCAGAATCAGGCATGTGTAGGTACAAAACATGGAACAACCGCCACACAAGCCCGCGGGGTCCGATTGATGTGCCGTGTCTCTGGCTGGCCAATCCCAATACCTTCGCACATCCTTCTCCACGATGTCTAGATCGCCAGGATTCGTTACGGTCGTCAACATGACACATGCCAAAGGTTGGAGGGCGGACATAGAGGGGGCGCTTGTCTATTCTTCACAGGATCGCTGAGTGCGTACACAGACGAACGATGTCGACATTCCATCGTAATCCGTCATGCGGAGGTCGCCACTTGATCAGATGGCCCATCGCCAATCAAGAGTGTCCACTCCGCGCCACCGCGAGATATATCACCACCAAACAACCAACACCGCATCGAAGAGACAAGATTCAAAGAATGCGAAAACATGGATATCGTATCGTGATAAGCGTGTCTGAAGATGGCATAACGCCTTGGTATAAGCCACCGCCAGACGCAAAAGAACCTAACAGCCTAAGACACCTCGATATGAAGATCCTTGAAATGTCAAACGCAAACTCCCCAAGAAAAGACAAACAACATTCATGAGGCCTCTGTCATTTACCCCAAAAGATTCATAAACGGCTCCGGCCATCTTCCAAACACTAGCGGCCGGTTGTCGATTCGCCCTCCCACCGGAGCCAGCAGCTTGACCCTGCGCTTCTCCTCATCGACATCTGAAACGTAGACGAAGCCCATCACGGTAGACGCTCGGACCACATCGGGGGCGTCATCGAGAGAGGCATGCATAACGGCCAAGGTCCAGTGTTGCATGAGAGATGAGGGATCGTGACGAGCGAGGGAGCTCTGCTCACCTGGAGGACCTAATTGCGATTTCCCTTCGTGAGCTGTAGGGAAAAGAGTGACGGAATAGAGGAAAGACGAGAGTGGAGCAAAAGGGAAAGGCGACAACCAGGTAAAGATACGAGTGTGTCAGGGATTGTTCCACACGTACATTCAGATGCCTTGTATATAACAAGGGATTCAAATTCAACCTGTTGAATCTGCGGACAGAGCGTCGTTCTGGCATCTCCAAAGAAGTATTCCTTGATGGCCTGCTCCCTGGCATGCTCGAGAAAAGCTTCGCTGCGCTCTACGGCGCCGGTGGAACGGTCGAGCCCGATAACGTGGATCGGTTCACCGAGACTGGTCTGCTCGCCGGCAAAGCGCTTCGAGAACTCGTTGCTCATAGTAGTTGATCCGAGAACCACGATGATGTTGACTGGTTTACGAAGAAGCACGAAAATGAAAAGGAAAGCAACCAGGTTAGAAAACAATCTCGTACTGGTTTGAAAAACCCGTCCTCATATCCAGAGGCATGGCTCCGGCGCAATACATACCAGACATCTCGTCCACGACATGGGCCAGCAAATCCATCTCAATCGTGCTATCCTCCCCAACGCCCATCGAGTCGATAATCACCCCCGAACTCCGTACCTCCTCATCTTCACTGAACCGACCGCTTACCGTGCCGGCAATGATACAAGTCAGTTCCTTGTAGAAGTCAATGTCGCTCTCCGGCGAGCTATGCCCGTAGTAGTACACAAGCGGTAGCTTAACCGGCACCACACTCGGCCCGCTCGTCGGCGTGCTTCCCCATCCATCCACGGACTCTGGATCCATGATCGTTGCAAACACACTCGCACTCAGCGAGCCCGGCAAGCTCAGCATGCCCTCCTTCGGATCGGCACTAACAACGACCGGCTGAAAGCCTTGTCTCGTCGCGTAGCTCGTCAATGTCCTCACGAGTGTGGTCTTGCCCGTCGCGGCTGGGCCGGCAACCAAGACTCTAGGTCCTTCGCACTTCTCCCTCGCAGCGGCGGCGCGCATTTCTCCCAGCCAGTCATGTAGATTGATATACGAGGTCGCGGGGTTCTCTTGCGGAGACGCATACGACGCGACGGAGTCCTCCTCGGTTTGGCCCTCGATTTCGAGCTCACAGCCGTGCCAGGTCAAGATTTTGGACTTGATTCCCGTGAAGGAATAGGCATTTTGAACGGCTAGCTCAGTACCATCCTTCTCGGCGGATCCGGACAGGACCTTGAGCACGACGGTTTGGCCGATGGGTACCTGGAAGCGCCATTCCCAGAATGGTTTGAGGGAGATTGTTCTTGTCGGCAAGGAAACGGCCTGGAAGACGGGACGGCGAGCGAAAAATGGAGCAATTGGTCAGTCACGATGAGAGGTTTTCTTGTCCGTCTTGTGTGGAAATTGTCGGGCGCGTTGAGGTTCGTGTCGGCTTCGCAATCGAGAAGATGGATAGCGATTGGTTCTACCGGCTTGGACAGATGGGGTGCGTGAATGAAGAGGTGATGGGCTACTTACCTGCGTTGTGATCTGGCCTAGGCCTGGAATTGACATAATTGTATGCACATGGGCGAGGCCAAGGTACGGCCTTGGTCGCGTTAATGTTATTGGAAGAGAAGGCTGGGGAGAAAGGCTACAGCTTCCAGAGCTTGCAGCTTGAAGCTTCACGGCTCTGTGCAAGCTGCAGTGAGTCGTGACTCGTGAGTCGTGACCCACCATGAGTGACAGGTCACAGCCTACAGGTCACAGTCTATCAATTGTGGGGCGTCGATTAGGTAGTTTGAGGTAAGATGACGCTTCTCAAGACGTAACCTATAGAGGTACATATGTAGCAGTTTGCTTCTTCTCGTGAACTTCTGAATGCCAAGCGCGTCATCTTATAAAAAGCCTAGTTGCTATGCTTATTCTTAACAGTAACTGACGAAGCTTCTCTGGGTATCATGCCACGAACGGGCAACTGGAGATATAAAAGTCATTCAAAAGAAAAAGGTTGGCTTTAGGGCCAGGGCCATTTCCATTTCCCTTTCAAGGAAATATAAAGGTCAGTTTTGACCTTGGAAAGTGGTCCATCAAGTTCACCCTTTGGCCATGGTGCAAAATATCTTCTTCAGACTTCTTACTCCGAGAAGAATGTTTTCGTCAGGCCCTTGGCCCGGTGCCCACGAAGCATGCGCAAAGTCGATTAGCTTTACACTGCAAATTTTCGGCATCCCTTCTACGAGGTTCTCCAAGTCACTCTCAGCAAGCTCTTCCTCGTCGTCAAAGGCAATGCCGCTATCGAAGCGCCTCGGAGGTTGCAAACATGAAGCTTGCTTTTCGGCAAGCTGCAAAAAGGCTTCGTTCTCATCAAAGGCTTTCTGAAGCGCAACGCCGTCACCTTCAAACACAAAGAGGAGTGATGTGGAGTACATCCGAGTGTCATTGTTGGACAAGATCTCCTCGACAATTTCAAGTTCTTTTATGAATGCCTCGCAGATCTTTTGGCCCATGTCTTTGGAAATGTTGGCGGCTTTGTTGAAGATGAAGCGTTCGAATTCCTCCACAACATTGTCCTCATTGACTGTAAGTCGGCCGTAATCCTTGTCGTAGACCTTGTACTCGTCATCGTCCAGGTCCGCGGCGTCTTCCGACCCGCGATACACTCGCATACCCGCGATGCGAAAGCCCAAAGTACGGTGTGTCGTCTCTGAGCTGATCTTGGTAAACCTGTCTTTCTTTTGCTGCGGCGCATCGTCTGCCCAAAGGCGCACCCCGAGCTTGACGTCGAGGATGTTGGCGCATTTGAAGCCGTAGGTTATATTCTCCAGTACTACTGCCTTGTCCGTCTTGATCTTCTTGCCTTTGGAGGGGATCCACGTCTCCTTCTCTGCAGGAAAAGGTTGAGCATGACAATTTTCGATTTGTTCCCTAACGGATGCGACAATCTGCTCCTTGGCGATCTGCGAGGAACTCTCCTCCGGTATGGCACCCGCCAACACATCCTCTAGATTGCTACTCAAAGGATCTGTCAAGGTCAGGGTGCCCATGAAGAGGGGGATGATGTCCTCCAAATGGTATTTTGGCTTGTTTGAGCATTTTCCGGCCGATAATTGAGAAACCGATGTGTAAAAGTCGATTTCGGTTTGCGTGCAGGGTTTGATGAAGAATTCGCCGTCCGCGTCGCACATGGTTCCCGCACTGCGAAAGCGCACTCTTGTCAGTTGGCCAAACGGCAGCAAAGATAGATGCCAATATGCGGACTGGAGAATACTGTAGATTCCCAGGCACAGACGCAGAGTATAACTTACTGTCCAGCGACAGCGTTTGTGCAGTCGCGAAGGTCCTCTGGGCGAGGGAGTTCCCTTGCCACCATGGTGTTGCGGGGCGCGGTCATCTGCCTGACGGCTCGTGGCTCGCGGTTCCAACGAACAACAGGCGACGCCCTCCTTCGTCTCAAGAACGTGAGAACGTGGCAGGATCGAGATGACAGACACGGCCGCGGCCGTGGCCCGCCTTTATTCAATGAACTCAGGAGGATTATGTGAAGATGCAAGGCTGAGAAATCGCTGTGCCAAAGGGGCCTGATGGGAAAGCAAGAGCAGGGGTCTGTGATGTCGGCTACTCGGCGCAACGGGCTCTCTAGGGATGGTCCAATCACAAATGGCGCCGGTCGAAATTAGAAGGAGGAAGCTTGAGGTGGGACAAGATCAGATTGACAAGCGCGTGAATGTCGATTTCAGTACGGAGTAGGTACATACATATGTATAATGTACTTCCTGAATCCCGACCCAGGGAGAGACTGACGGGTGTACGGTGTACCTAAGAAAAAAGACAGAAAAAGAGATGGACAAGGGGACTACATATACTAAACTGGACGGCCTCGGATGACTGTGTCTTTGCGCAGCGCTGACAAGACGAGCGGCCGGAATAGCGGAGAAATATGGCGACTTTGTCTGTCTGGCTGGGTGCCTCGTCACACTGATCTGATTCTGATCAGTCTTGTTTGAGTTCTTGCTGATCAGTTTGTTCACGTCTTTGATTGAAGAGGGAATCTTGAAAGCGCTTACCCGGCCATGGGGCGACAGACGGCGCTAGGCCTTTCAAGGCTTCGTGACAGGGGCAGAGGCGACGTCACTTGGTCTCGGACGAAATGGCACAAACGCCTCGGCAAGCTCAGGCAGTCAGGCAGGCTAGGTACAGGCTGCAGCAGGCTGCAGCACATCATCATCGCAGCCTCACAGACAGCAAGGCGCATTTCCGTGCTACCGGTGTGGCGAGGCAGCTCCAAGGGCCAAGGCACTGCAGTCTGCGCCTCTCCGCGTACATGCATACCCGCATACCCGGTGAGATGCGAGATGCGTGGCCCTCGAGCATTGGACAAATCAAGATTTGCGGCAATAGCCAATAGGTACCTACAAGAGGCGATGCCACCCACAGCAAGCGCATTGATTCGTCTGCCAATTGTTTGTCGAACCGATGTCTGTCAGACCGATGACAATGCTGCGAACAAGCATCTATGTATATCAGTGCAGCGTGGGTGCCATCTCACAAAGGACAGGTTTCTATCATATTATGAAGGGACTTATTATGATAGCTGTGGACCTTCAGTTCGAATTGAATTTTCACTTTGTTCAATGCTGTACTCCCTACATGGAATCACCACACAAGAGCTCGGCGGCAGGCATCCAATACATTCTCAGAAGCCGACACCGCGAAATGTGGTCTTGCAGCTGCTGGCAGCTGCGCACTCTGCGTCACCAGTCAGTTGAAAATCCTCCTCCGGGATCTGCTCACTGAACTGATCAACGTTTTCAAGCAATCGGCCTCTCTTCTCCGCATCATCCATCATCTGTCCTGGTCCAGCGCTCTCTACTTTTCACTGGATTCTTGGAACCTGTTTGGCCTTCTGTGCTTGATGCCGGCAAAATGAGTGTCTCCGTGACGGAACAGATCTCCGCCGGCAATGCTACTCCCGCTGGGAATGGTCATGTAGTTGTAGAGCCAAGCGAGCCTCTGAAAAACAACAACAACAACAACACAAAGAAGAAAAAGAGCAAAGGAGGGCGAAAGAACCTTGCGTCTCGTGGTCCCTGTGCTTTGCCAAGAAACCGTGGCACAGGCTTCGAGGGTGAGTTGGCTTTTCTATCTGTTCTTTTTCTACTTGTTCTTTTTCTACTTGACCTTTATGAGACATCCAATTTCTACACAGAGTGTACTGCTAAGGCAAATCGCAGAGTTCTTTGCCGATCCGCCCCTGACACCCGACGAAGCGGCGGAAGAAAGGCTGGAGGTTTATGCACCGTAAGAGGTCCATCTTTTCCATAAACATCCTGTATTGTTCCCTTCACTACAAAAAGCTAACAATTTCCCAGTTGTATTCCGTTTGAAGAGTAAGCGCAGCGACTGAGTCCCCAGGGGCCAAGCATAGAAACCCATGTCACTAACAACTCCGCAGAAGAATCCAAGCCTGCATCCAGCGATTTCGCTCAAGAAGACGCCTCCAAGGAGATCAGCCTCTCTATTTCAACGAATATTTATTCCTCGGTGGAATCGATACCAAGCAAAACTCCTTTGCGGGCCTCGACAACAAGGATCTAAAAGATCTCACGCCAGCCGAGCGGCGGGACGCCACCGCAACAGATACCGTTCATATTTGCTCCGGAGCCAACGAGCAGTTCTACAACGGGGACACGGAGAACTGGGCAGTGGACTTTGCAGGCGTCGCCGCCGGGTTCTTCTCCATCAGTCTCGGTCAGCTGAGTGGTTTCGAGCCGCAGAAGTTTGAAACAGGTATTTCGATCGTGGAAAACTTTCTCCGATACGTCCTCCAGCACGACGCTTGTCCAGAATACCAAGACAATGTTCAGTCTGCTCTTCGGGTGTGCCAGCAGGCACGACAGGAATGGCCCATGCTCAAACAGCTCTGCTACGATTTACCAGGCCAGTTCAGCCTGGCTGCCGCAGAGTGCTTCTCCACGCTCGAGCCCGAAGATTGGTCCTTGCTATCGTTTACGAGACCCGAAGATTTCGATGCCAAGGCTGTCTTCTTGGCTTCTTGCACGTTGTGTGGTGAGATGGAGACGCTTCACAATTACGCGCGCGGAAAGTTGGCTGTGGAGAAGCAGTTCACTCGCACGGTGAAAGTGACGGACGTTCAGCGCCCCTCTGATGCCCTCATCGACAAATTCGCCTCTCTTTGCATTCAAGGTATCAGTCGCGCCGTTGAGCCAGTGGGCAAACTATATTTCGAGAATGCAGTGATTGAGGATGAGTGGGGGCAGTTTGAGATGCCAGAGATGGAGAAGGGGAGCCCGCTCTGGGTCTATTTGGAGGATAGACTGCTAGCCAACGTGGTACCGGGCATGAAGATGGAGATCAAGTTCGTCGAATTAACCACTGGCATTCGTTTCATCAAGTCTGTCTTGACGCTCGTGCCGTCGTTCCACACGTTCCTGCCGCAGCAGATGATGAAGCACTTCAAGGCTTTGCGAGACAACGATCGTCCAGCTCCGTCTGTTCGTGATCCAGTCGCAGAGGAAGAGCAGGTTTCTAGAGAAAACAAATAGCCGTTTAGGGGGGATCTTGGTTTGGGTTTCAGCAGATGGCCCCGTGAAAGATACGGCGACATGAAAATGGCACTAACTCGCATCAGAACGATTGAGGGTTCAATTATATAGAGCTCGTGTATTAAAAACAGACAAGAATCCACCTTTTACTCCATCCAGCAAGCGTGAGATATTAAAAGACAACCCTTCCCATCTCGTCATACCCAAGTATATTCATCATCTGTTTCGTTGCAGGGGCGTGAAGAATTTGGCCTGCTTCCCTCCTGAGCATCCAGCATGCGCTTTCGTCCCATGCAGGGTTTGGAAGCTAGGTATCGAAATGCTATCGCAAACGCATCCTCCAAGCGATGCTTATTTGGAAAGCAACAACCATCGTTTGGGAGAGCAGCAACGTCGAAAACTAGCGCGTCTGTACCTTGTGATCTCCAGCAACAACATCCGCATACGAAGGCGGCACGCCCACGTCTCCATGAGATGCGCCAGCACCAGCCGCCGAAGTACCAACCTGATGTTGTTGCTGCTGCGGCTGCGACTGAGACTGCTTGGGCCCCTGCGTGCCGTAGCTCATGCCACCGGGATGAGAAGGCGGCGACTGCACATAAACATAGGTCACGCGGCCGCCCTCCTGCGGCAGCGACTCGTACTCGTATGGCGGGTCGGGGTGTTTAGCAATGATGTACCATGCGTGAATGAGGCCGGGGAGGAAGCCGAGACAGCAGAGCAGAATGTTGATGATGGAATCAGCGCTACATATTCCGCATTTGACCCAAACTATTCACACAGAAGAGAAAGTTAGCAAAGTGGCCGGGTTTCTTTCCAAACGACGGGTGGAAGGCAGAGACGCACCAGGCAGTGGGGGAAAGAGGATGGCCAGAACGCCGAGGAAGATGTCGGCGGAGCACATGGCCAGTAGAATGGATGGTGAGACTTCAAGTTGGATGTAAGTTCGTGTATGTTGTGAATGGCGAGCAGCAAACCGCGTGGTCGTTGTTTTGGCAGTGGATGCAAGCAATGAAGGAGATCAAGTCATGCAATATGTCACGTCGACTTTTGGTGACGAGTCCGACAAAGTGGCGGCTGACACGCGGAACTCCTCCATTGTTTCACCGACCGCACGGATGTGAGGAGATAGGTACATATACATAGTGTACCGTATTGACTCAGTAAATTCATACGGTTACGATCAGGGTGGGCAATCTACCTACGCGATGTAGACGAATTTCTACGTAGGTAGATATAGATCTACATCTACCTATTCTACATGGCCTCATGTGGGGCCTACATCTACCTACATAGAATGCCCAAAATATAGGTAGAGGTAGATTCCACATACCCACTGTGACAGTTTTGACGATAACCCCCTTGAGTACTGGTTTTCCAAAAG
>QEQW01000601.1:0-16521 GCA_004016085.1 Claviceps quebecensis
GCGTATGGAACGCACGAGAAAAACCGTAGTCTTTGCTGAGGTCGCCATAGTAGCTAGATACAAAGCCTACTTTTCTTGTCGCACCTGCTCCAAGTCATAGATGGCCTTCTGTGTGACCTTGCTTCTCCTCGCTTTTAACATAACAGCTGCTCGTTGGGAAACCCCCCCCAAACCCCCCACAGACGATGAGAAAATACAACATCCAAACCCCAAACTCCCTTGGTATCTATAACGCCAGCATGCGAAGCAAAAGGCATACCCGCTTTGTCCGCCTCGATCGAAAATATCCCCACCTCCAGTGTAATATCGAGAGCTTTATTAACTCTCACAACATAGCCCCCCATACTAGAGCCGCGCAAAAACCTTGCCGAATATCTCTCTCGCCTTATGTAAATTCATCAAGCTCATCCGTTCATTATCCAAATGAGCCGCATCCGTCGCACGCCCACACGGGAAATTCGCCGCCGGCGCCGCAAATTGCTTTTCCAGGAATCGGATCGCGGGAATGGATCCACCTTCTCGGATGTGGAGCGGTCCGCGAGGTTTCCACGACTTGCCGCCCACCGAGGCGGACACCTCGTCTTCACCAATAGGATACTGATGATCAGAATCGTTCTCGGGACGTTTCTCATGGCCACTTGCGTCGAATCGGTCCGGCCATGCCTCAATGATGGCTTGTCCAAGGGTACAAAATATCTCATTGTTAGGATCCCCGAGCCACGGCTCCGCTCTGTTGTCAATATTGACCGTGATACGATTCTGAGACTCGAGCAGACTGAATTCGCGGCGCAGATACAATGATAGAGCTTCTGACACTACATCGACCTCCTGCCCTGGGACCAGACGCAGACTAATATGCGAACTGGCGTGGCTGCTGACGAGACTACCGTCCGGGCCCGACACTTTATACTTGTGGATCGTCAGATTAGGCTCCCTCCAGCGCGCCATGATGGAGGCTTTGAGATTCTTTTCCTCTGAGAGCGCTTGTGCTTGGTGGTGCACCATTGTGGATACAATGTCGTCGAATCTTGCCTCCTCGTCGGCGCTCATGGGCGGGATGCCGTCGTAGAATCCCGGAATGTGAATCTTGTTTCCGGGGCCTTTGAGTCGGGATAACAGACAGGTCAGGTCAGAGAGGGGCTCGTCGGATAAGTGAGATCCGTCTACTCCCGAATGAATGTCCGGTCGGGGCGAGTCGACGCAGACTGTCGCGTGGAGCACACCGCGGAGTCCATACGTCAGACACGGCACTTCATCATTCAGCCAGTAGCTGTTGGCGAGCAGGATATAGTCGACGTGCCCGATAAGATGCTTGTTACGCTTGACTGCCTCCTCAAAGCCTCTGGATCCGAATTCTTCCTCGCCTTCAATCAGGAAGATGACGTCGTTCTCGAGCTTCTGCGCTTGCATCAGATCCGTTACGGCATATAGTGCGGCCACGATGGGTCCTTTGTTGTCGCTGACGCCGCGGCCATAGAGAAAACCATTCGTTCCGGTGGCGGTAAATGGATCTGTTGCCCACTTTCCTTCTTTCTCGTCCGCTGCGACAACGTCGTAATGACCGTAGAATAGGATGCGTTTGCGGGTTTCGTGGCGGCTCTCGTTGCGTGTTTCCGAACTCTCCTTCTTGCCGGAAAATCTAGCATACACCACAGGGTTGTGCGCCTTTTCAGTGCGCAGCATTTCCACATGCCCGCCTAGTCTCTTGAAAAGTGAGCCCAGGAATGTAGCACCTTTTCGACAATCTTCGGCGAACTCGGGCCGAGTAGACACTGTCTTGTACGAGACAAAGTCGCACAGGGTCGAAATGAACAAGTCGTTGTTTGTTTCCGTCGTCGTCGTCGTCGCCGTCTTCGTCGTGGCGGCGGACTTGGTCAACGAAGGGCAGTCGTTCACAGCCCACATCGAGATACTCTCATCATTTGACCCCGTGATGTAGTATTTCTCAGACCTGTAGTTTGTGGTTGCCGAAGCCAAGACCTTTCCCTCATGTGCCTTCCACTTTCCCAGACACTGATATTTTTGCCTGACATCCCCTGATGACGCTTGTTGGTACGCTCCGTAATGGGCAGTGCTATATTTCTGTATGTTTCAACTTGTTAGACATGACTTTGAAAGTGCGTGAAGTCGTGCCGATCACAACAGCAGGAAAACATAAACTTACACTCGCCCATCCGTTTGTCGACGCAGCCCACAGGCAGCCCCAGCCCATCTGAAGCGACATGACGTTATCATCGTGCGCTTTGATGACTCTCAAACGCTGTGCCGTGTCCAAATCCCATAACTCCACAATGCCATCGAGCTTTCCGGCGTAGAGGAACGATCCATCCAGAGCCATTGACAAGACAGACTCGGCATCATCCGTGCCGAGGGTCATGATTTCCTCCAATGTGCCAGACTCATTGCCATCATTCCCATGGCCTGAGCCATCCTCACAGACATGCTTCGTACCCCCCAATTTCCAGAGTTTGATGGTCCCGTCGCCGCTGCCAGAGATCAAGACATCTTCATCTGGATCCACCTCGACGGTAGGGCCCTTGGCCATGAGCATGCAATAAATGTAGCCATAGTGGGCAAACTGGCGAATATTCACACCGTCAATTTCCACAACAGTCTGCGCACGCGGTATCAAAGACCATCTGTCTTCGTTGCGTCTGGGCGTGGCACTTCCTCCAATGGCTTTCGAGTCAAAGAACCGGTGGCTGCGGCGATCCGGATGATTGGGCGAATCGTGCGAGACCCTACGAGATGGGCTATTCAGAGCCACCCACTGAATGGTGGTGTTCTGTGCGCCAATGTACAACGTCTCGTGCTGCGGACTGTAGGCGGTGCAAAAGATGTCACCAACGTCGTGCACTCCGTATACCTCGTAGAGACGGCGCAGTGTCCTGGGACACCAAACATTGATAACCGCATCGCAAGCACTCGAGAAGAGAAGAGATGAGTCGGGGGAGAGGAGGAGCGACAGCACGCTACGCTTGTGCGCCTGCACTTGACGCAACTGATGAAAGGTATCTAATGACCAGACAACGATTTCCCCATCCTGGGTGCCTGCATATATCGATTCGTGCTCGGGGCTCACGGCAAGGGCGAGGACAGTACTGCTGTGCTTGAGACTATGTACCAGCTCGGGCGTAGGGTGAGAAGGACGGGGAGTTTCGGGAGCACCGGCAATTGACGATGGCGAGAAGTCAGATGAATCAGTACGGCGTCCAGCCATGATCGCTGATGAGAGTGGCCAAAGAGGGCCTCGCTGATTAGCTGGAGAAGAACAGCCACGATTGGAGGAAGGAGCCGCTTGCCCAGAACTAAAGAATTTGGGAAAGAAGAAAAGACAGAATGTTCACTTCATGTGTGCGTGCTTCTCGACAACTAAGAAAGAGAAAAAAAAAAAGACAACAATGCTGGGAGAAACGACAATTGTGAAGGAATTATTTGAAAGAAGCAGATGACACACCGCAACGGGACCCATTCGATGTCGCCCAAAGATGCTGCGATGGCGTCAGATCAACGGCCCTGGATATGAGTGGGTCCATCAGCCGACAACGGCTTGCCAAAACAAACGGTTAGGGGGTACTCCGTACAAAGGTAGGCCATCGGCCAATGGGATGGGCCGTGAGTCCATGACTGACCAACGGTCCACGACAACGAGAGTGACAAGTTACAACAGTACCTATGTAACAGCAACAGCAACAGCAAAAGGGGACGACGAACAGAGCAGATCAAGAAGAAGAGGAAACATATGCTTTTCGGATTTTGTGTGATTCTTTTTTATTCCAGCTCACCTCCAACTTCGTCAAGCCCAGCCTTCATACCTCTCCGCCCCTTCTCTTTCACGCTCCAACCCATTTCCACCGCTTCCGCCCGTCGTATTCGATCACATCCCCGACAACGTCCTTCCCACGGCCAGCTTGGAGCCGCCAGGGGAGCTGGCGAGGTGGGAAGCGAAGCTGGGGTCTTGGCCGTGACTGTCGCCGTCTGCGTTTGTGCTGCCGTGGATGCCATGGATGCCATGGCAGTCGCGTGTTCAATCGCACACAGATGTCGAGAACGATGCCGATGGTATGTATGTTTGCATGCAGCCGTGGTGCTGCCATTGTACCGAGATCTGGCAGCCGACTTCTGTCTGACCAGTCTGATCTTTATACCTCCTACGGACTCCGGAGTATGTTGGACCGCATGTTCTGGGCCACTATCGGGCCTGGCACATGGCGTGTCCTCCCAGGCCTTGTTGGTTATTATTATACGGTAAAGATATGCGCCGTGACACGCTACAATATGCAGGGTGAAGTGAGGCTGCTGAGCCTGCAACACCAACAAGGCCACCAGCAGCCACCGGGGCGCGTTGCCGAGACCCGGCTTGGGGCTGTGAGCCTGTTGAGCCTGTGACTGGGCGTCTGATTACTGGGCGCTGTGACAGTCTGCCCGTCCAACCTGCAGTTCATGGTAAATAAAGTCCAAGGTACATATGTACTCCGTACAACAATGCAGACTTGCCAATTGCTGCGCACGCCATGCAGCCTGATGATGCAGACGGAGTATGTACATATGTACCTATCCCAATGCACACGCATCAAATTCTGTTCGATGCTACCCGGCCACGCTGCCAAGCGCTCCGTACCTACCTACGGTCAGGTCTGCCTTTTCATCTGATGCACTTGGCAACCCCTCAAATCAGTCCAGAACGACGTCAAAGTCAAACCTGCGGTCCGTCCGAAGCGAATACTGCGGCAGCGTCCACGGGCCGCACGATGCGGTGCCCAGGCCGTGATGTGCCCAGTCCAGTCGGACCAGCGTGTCGCTGCGCTTGCGCCTGTGAAGCTCCCACGGGTGCTTGCAGTCATCCACGTCGCGCGTCGAATAGTGCGCTGCCGCGAAACTGGCACCCTCTAGATCGCCAAACCTGGCGCGTAGCAACCGGCCGCCATGCGCTCCCAGTAATTCGACCCAGCGCACGTCAGTCCTGTTGCCTCCGTCCTGCGGAAACTCGTAGTCCACCCACAGCTCGTCTACCGTCGCTTCCCACTTACCTCGAAGCTGCGAGTGCTTCTTGTCGCGGTACGACTCGCCCGGGCCGCGACCCCACCATCTGACCCGTTCGACTTGGTCCACGCCGACCGTGATGCCAATGCGAGCAAATGTCGAGGGCAGCTTCGCCCCGTGCGGCTGGCCTTGCACGTTTATTGCTACCGAGTCGCCGCGGAACCGGTACGTCCACGTTGTGTCAACAGCCCATGCTAGCGCTGGCGGCGCAATGCGCTGCTGGATCGTCACCATCATGTTGGCCGTGTTGAATTCAACTTGCTGCATGTATGGCCTCGTCTGATGCAGTCGCCCGTCCCGCCATTCCCGTCCATGGCCCGCCCCGTCGTTATCCGTTAGCGCGCGGTAAAAGTCCATCGTAATTGGCTCCGTGATGAGCTCCACGTCGTCGCGTATCCAACTGACCAGCGAGCCCGTCACAGTGTCCATGATCCATACCGACTTGCCAGACGCAGACTGGATTCGCACACGCGACGGGCACTCTGCGTCGATTTGCATGCTTGCAGTCCGCATCTGCGGCTTGATAGACTGTATATCATCAAGAGCCAGTGGTCTCGATACCTGTAATTCTCCCGTTGCCACCTGGTGGCGGGCAGGCGCCCAGTTCGTCTCAAATCGGTTCCTGAATCGGATTTGCAGGTAGCCATCCCCGTGAATTCCACGCAGCATTGCGGTTTGGAAGCCTTCGGCAGTCACAACAGCCTCTGTGTGTGGTCTGACGCCTGCAAGAGAAGCAAAAAAAGGTGAAGTTGGTCATCCACCGTCAGCGCTTACCTTCAAAGGATCATGACCCATAGTGAGAAAAAAGAAAGGATGGGAGGTATGTTTCAGGGTAAAACAGCCACGATAAGAGAAAAGAAACAAGACGAGCAAAAAGGCAAGAGATACAGGAAAGGAAGCTCACCTTTTGGTATGGTTACCGGACCTCCCGTAAGCGTCTTTCCATCAGAAACCACACACCATTCCGCATCGAGATGATCAAGTGTCAAGAAATCATATCGGTTCACAATCAGAGCACCGCCATGATGAAGCGATAGCGTCTGTATTGGCTCAATTGCCTTGGCATACTCGGTAATGTTGGAGGAGATGCTATGCTCAGAGAGCAAAAGACCATCCATGACGAAGTTGTAGTCGTTGGGTTCGTCTCCGAAATCCCCGCCGTAGGCCATATATTCCTCGCCTTCCTTGTTTCTAGTACGAAGACCCTGATATAGTGGTCAGATCACATAGGTAGCAGGGGATCCAGAGAATTATATAGAGAGAGAGAGAGGGAGAGATCTCCTATACGAAGAAGTAGCAACTCACATGATTCGCCCATTCCCAGACAAATCCGCCCATGAGCCGCGGGTGCTTGTAGAACAAGTCAATGTACTCCTGTGCGTTTCCCACCGAGTTCCCCATGGAGTGCAAAAACTCGCACAAAACGAGCGGCTTCTTCCAGTCCCTCTGTTTGGCAAAAGACTCCACGAAGCCGAGATCAGGGTACATGCGGCTGAAAATGTCAGCTGTCTGCGCGTCCGAGTCGCCTTCGTAATGAATCAAACGACTATCGTCCATAAGCTTGATGGCATTATACATGGCTCGGTGGTTTCGACCATAAAATGACTCATTACCCAGCGACCACATGATGACGCAAGCATGGTTCTTGTCGCGAGCGACCATCTGCACAGCCCGGTCAACATACTGTTCCTTCCAGACCGGATTATCAGTCGTGTATCTCGCTGCGTTGCCACCCACAGCCGCGAATCCGTGGCATTCCAGGTCAGCCTCGTCGAGAACCCACAGCCCAAGCTCGTCTGCCACATCGTACAGCCGCGGGTCATTGATTTGATGCGAAGTTCGAATAGCGTTGATGTTGTGTGCCTTCATGAGGAGCAGGTCCCGTCTCATGAAATCGTAAGGCACGGCACGACCATGATCAGGATGATGTTCGTGACGGTTTACGCCCCTGAACTTGACGGGACTTCCGTTGACGCAGAAGACGCCGTCAATGAGACCCGTTGCTCTGAACCCTACGCGCTGCACTATGCTGCACTGATCATGACCAAGAAAATTGAGCACGAGGTGATACAAGTGCGGCGTTTCTGCCGTCCACTTGAGCGGATTTTTGACGTGGAGCTTGAATTCGTCCGATGTGGAAATATCCAACGTCCTGTTCGCTACTACCACCTTTTGTGTGTGGTCCAGGAGTTTCAACTCAACGGACCGATGGCCGCTGACGCGAACATTGACTCTCAAAGCGGCGTCCTCGAATTTGTCGTCCAGCTCCGTCCTGACGTGGAAGTCGACGGGATGCACTTTGGGGAAAGCATGAAGGTATACGTCGCGAAAGATACCGCTGAGCCACCACTGGTCCTGGTCCTCAATGTAGCTCCCATCACAGCGCTGATATACTTCGACTGCCAGCAGGTTCTGCTTCTCTTTGCCGACATGAATCCGGGCGGTGACGTCAAATTCGCTAGGGTTTCTCGAACCCTGCGAGTAGCCCACCTCGGTGCCGTTGACCCAGACGGTAAAGGCGGAATCGACGCCTTCAAATCGAAGCCGGAGCTGCTGATCCTTGAAAGACTCGTCGACGGAGAAAGAGGTAATGTATCGGCCACATTCATTCTCTTGGTACGAAACATTGGGAGGATCCACGGCCCACGGATACAGGATGTTGGTATAATGCGGGCCGCGACCGTATCCTTGGAGCTGCCACATACCCGGCACACGGATGTGCCCGAACTCGGATGCATCGAAGCCGGGCTTGTAGAAGTCCCGCGGTCCGGCAAAGGGTGACGCGGACAAGTGGAAATTCCATCTCCCCGACAGGCATTGCGCTCTTGCCTTGGTGACGTCGCGCACGAGGGCATCTTCTTCATGGTCATAGAGGAAGAAGTGGCTTCGTGCAGGGATCGTGTTGCGGTGTATCACATGGACATTGCTCCAGTCCGGGCGGACGGGAGCTTTGGCAGATGATGAAAGACCCGTCTTGCTGGATTGCATAATGACTGAAGGCCAGGACGCGTAGGATGACGTTGTGTGGGATGTCAAGAATCAAGATGCGCGCCGCTTGTTGGTCGGAAGCAAGCGACCAGTGACGAACAGTTGAATCACGATAACGGAGAACAAAAGGCTGGAGGAACGATGTTTGCTCGATCTACGGCGTAAACGAGTTGAAAAGGCCGGAAAGTAGGTCTCAAGCAATTCAAGAGTCAAAGGCTTCAGACTGAGCAATTTAAGTGAATAGTAAAGGACGGGGGCTGTAGCCTGTTGCCTCTTCAAAGTTCAAGCCCTTCTCAAGCCTGCACATGACGCGACTGGGCTGCATAATGCATTTGGCCTCCGTCATTCGATGCGACTTGCGCCACGTAGATGGAACACAACAGAGAGGATCTTTGTTTGTTCACTCGTTTGATTGCATTTGCAATGCCATTTGTAGTGACTTTCTTTCAGCCTTGATGAACGCCGCCTGCACTGTAGTCTGTGTGCATCACTGCATGCAGCGGGCAAGCTTTCTGGGTTTTCTCCACATGTTGTTGTCTCAACCAGCTCAACACGAACCTGGCTAAAAGGTTAGGTACGTAAGCATACCTGTACGATATTACGCGCCAGACATTATCGAGTTGGCTGCGTTGCTCCCCAATTTCCTCCCTCCTTCACCACCAATTCCTACCTGTCCCTACGGAGTATATATCCCCAAGCATGTAAGTGACTCATCATTCACGGACGGCGAACGTCTCGATTCATCCGTCTTACTCGCAAACTAGCCTTCAGTTGACCCAAGATGGACGACCAGTTCGGCGGTCGTACCGACGATGACCTCTTTTACGATGATTTTGAGCCCGTCAATAGCGAGGCCGTCCTTGTATACGAGTCCCAGTCCCCCGAGCTCACTTCGTTTTCTTCTGCGCCGGTCGACCCTTCGCGACACAGTCGACAGCCGAGCTCTTTGTCCTCTTCGCGCTTCGCTCGCAAAGGGAATGGCAACGCGAAGAATCAACAACAATACTCTACACAACCCCTCCCGGCTGCTGCACGCGGATCCAACCCGACCACAAACATAGCCAAGGACAGCCCTCACGAAGACGAGGTAGATGCGCCTACAGATTCCAACGCACCCGCGACTTCAGCACGAGATACCATGTCTCATGGTTCTCAGAATGCCGCTCTCCGTCCCGAGGCGCGGCTTGGGTCCGGCGGCAATCCTCGCCAGAAGCTCACGGAGGAAGAACTCGCCGCCAAGATGGAGAAAATGAAACTGTTGTCAGCAGAAAAGGCCCGCAAGTTTGAAAAGGCTGAACAAGATGAGAAACAGCACGCGCAGGTTTACGCCAAGGGCATGGAAGAAGCTCGCAAACGTCGCGCAGAGGATGCCGAACGAAAACGCCGAGGCGAAGAAGACAAGCGCAAAATGGATGATGAGCGAATCAAGAACCGTGAGCGCAAGCTCAAGGCTATGAGCATGAAGCAAGGCGGCTGGGACGAAGGGAAGGAGGCTGCTCTGGAAGAAGAAGCCAGGAAGGGATTCCGTGGTGCAAATGGAGGTGTCAGAGGAACTATACGCGACGACGGGTTCGGCTACGGTCGATCCGCCGCTTATGGGAGATCGGACGGACAAGAACATGCCGATGTGGACCGCTTCCTGGACGAACGCCATCGGAATAGAAGGCGCGGTCGCGGAGAAGGTGGTCCAGGACCAGCATTCAACGGCGGCTCTCCCGCCCCCAGAGCGAAACCCAAGAGTACAAGCGGCTCTGTCCCGACCCTGACCGCCGACGAGTTTCCCGCACTGCCCTCAGGTGGAAGCAAGAAGAAGTCCGACACCGCCACGGTACCAGCCGACTCAGCTCCCAAGACAGAAGTACTGCCCATTCCGTCGTTGGAAGGCATCGTGCCCGAGGGCAGCAAATGGGACGACGAAATGGAACTTTTAGATGAGTTGAAGAGGAACGAACTATGGTGAGAACGATTCGAGAAAAATATTGTCGTTTCAAAAGAATGGAATGGAAACACGAGACAGAATGATTGAACGAAAGAAGGACATAGGAACGAGGAAGATATCAGCAATCAATCGAAGCTAAGTGATGACAAGGAACAGGACCTAACGTCAGGGATATTGGTGTTGAAAAGAATTTCTTGGATACCTAGCATCGGGGGAAAGGGGAAAGGCAAGGCGTACCGCACATTGGGAGAACAGCAAGGCCAAGGCTTGATGGGATGGCTTGAAATGGATAGGAACGACCCCATTGAAGGTGGCTTATAATTCACGGGTGGCTCCATGAGAGTCAGGGTACGCAGGCGTGCTCCTATCAGCGAGTGTTCCTTTTGTCGTGCAATTCATTTGACTAGAGACACGATGTATGTTGTCTAACATGTATAGATATCTATATAGTAGGCGGACTAGTCTGAAGATAGATATCACAGCGTCAACAAAATAAGACAGAGTTGATTGTTGCGCCGATAAGTAAGTTGTGTGCGTGCGTGTGCGTGGATGGCATGACGTCTAGGAGGAGGTATGTAGCGGGAGTTCAACTGTTTGAAATCCCATCAGTGACATTGTGTAAATTATCAGAACGCCGGAATCCTTATGCTGTCCCACCCGAGTAAGAAGTTTAAAAAAAAAAGTTAAAAGAGACCAAAAAAAAACAAAAAAAACACCCACGATACACACGCAATAGGCATGCACCGACAACGCCCGATTTACCAGCCACTACGGTAACTTCTGCCTCCCTTCCCTCCTCTGTATCCTCCGGACCGAGGCCCCCTAGACCCCATTCCTCCACCGGAATCATCATCCATCATGGTCTGCCTCTGCCTGCTCTTCAGTTCGCGCGGAAACGCATCGTACGTCCTCCGCATCGAGGCATAGCCCAGGTGCATCTTGCCGTAGAAATGGTCTGCCAGTCGGCGATCGTTGTCTAATCTACTAAGATAAGCACCGCATACGTCGCACACTTGCAGCTTCTGGTGTCCCGAGGGGCCAGACGTATCCGAGAGAGCTCGCAGTTCCTTCTCTTTGTCAAGTTTCATCTGCATGGTCTGTTTGATGCGGAAATTCTCGTCGATGGCGCGTGAGACTTCGTTCATGGATGCGAGCACTTCGACCTCCATAAGGCCGTTCGAGATGGAGGTGGATAGATCGGCGATGGCTTTCAGCTACAAGGTTTCATAACAGAGTTTTTAGCATACAGGTATCGAGACACGGTGTGTAATGCGTGTGTGCAAATCTCGTCGTCTTCTTCATGATCAGAGGTAGTAGGGAACTTGGATCGTGGATCCGGTTGAAGCTTACCAGAACATTGGTCTGCCTGATTTCGTCGGGCGTCTTTTCCAACCTCTTCTGCGCCGCTTCGATGCGCCGATTGCAATCGTCAATGTATTTTTGCAAATCGCGCATGTAATCATAGTCGAACCCGTAGCGCTGCCTCTCTCGATCCGGCAGGGCCTCGTATTCTGTTTTGAGGGGTTCCGAGTGCACCTTGGGGCATTGGCCGAGGTCTTGCTTTGTGTTGGTGAAGAGGTCGTGCGGACAGGTGCCAACGAGATAGGAACGGCAGACTTTGGGGTCGTTGAGGGAGAGCTGAGCTGCGCGCGAGGTGGACTGGTTGCCCATGAGCTGCTCAAGCAGCTTTCTCTGCTCGGCGGCCATGTTTCGAGGCGTCGACGAACTGCGCCTGTCCCGCTAGATCGAACTTTCAAATGCGCTGAGAAATGCGTTGCCGTGACTTGTGTATTTGATGCTTGGTGAGAAAGCCGCTGGGTTGTCGATGGCGATTGCGAGATTTTTGAGAGAACGTGGAGTCTAGATACAGTACCTACTGGCACTGAAAGTTGTCGTCGGAGCTTTGATGATGGAAGATGCGGTATTATGCCGCCCGTCACCGCCCGCCCAGCAGGGGCCCATGCTCCCGCAGCCCGCCGGTCGACAAGGGCCCAGTCCGCTCCAAGCTTCACGACAACTTCATGGCGGGAGTTCGGATCGTCGCCTTTCTTTTCCATGACGCACGCTGCGCTGAAATGTTCATCTGGCCGGAAGTTCGCCGGTAGTTCGTTTGTCCCTCCCCTCCTTCTTGCTCCTTCTTTTCTCTCTCTCCGTCTTACCAATTGGTGGTTCTTCACCCTAGTGCCCTTATCCCCTAATACATGTTCCGTTCCTTTCTTCTTCGCCATCGCATTCCCTATTTCCTCCTCGCGCACCACAAAATAGCGTCGCATTTTCCTACATAGGCTATGATTGCCTGGATGGTGCCATTGCTGGCGCTTTTGCTAGCATGCGCTGTACCTGGGCTGGCCACGGCCGCCGACTATCATGAGCAACTGACACTGCGCCCTCTGCCGCTCTCTCAGCTACTCGCAAGCTTCAATTTCAAATCCAACAACTCGATAGCCGACTTCGAAGCCCATAACTTTCGCCTCTTTCCTCGATCACTAGGTCAGATCCTTGAATATGCCGGAACGCGAGAATTACATCTGAGATTTACATTGGGCCGCTGGGATGCAGGGAACTGGGGCACTCGGCCGTGGGACGGGACCAAAGAAGGCGGCACGGGTGTGGAATTATGGGCTTGGATGGATGCCGAAACAGACAAACAGGCTGATGAGAATTGGTTGACATTGACAAATGCTCTCTCCGGACTGTTCTGCGCGAGCCTAAACTTCATTGATGAAACTAGGACGATCAGACCGGCACTGTCCTTTCAACCCGAGGGTCACCACTCGAATGATGCCCTGGCAAAGACAAGACTGCTGCATGGTGTTCTACCGCATGAGGTGGTGTGTACCGAAAACTTGACGCCCTTTCTCAAGTTATTACCCTGCCATGGAAAGGCGGGTATAGCAAGCTTACTGGATGGCCACAAATTGTTTGATTCATCCTTTCAGAGCATGGCGATTGACGTGAAGCCACTCTGTGAACCGAGTGGTGGCTGCGTGTTGCAGATGGAGCAGACCATCGACATGGTCATGGATGTTGAGCGATCCAAAAGACCCAGAGGTAATAAAGCGAGCCTGAGATTGCCCCCCCCCCATTCCTGGATTATGCAAAGTTGCATTTCACGCGGCCAAGTAAACTAACCTAAAATCTGCAGACAATCCTATCCCAAGGCCTCCACCGAATCATGAACTCATCTGCGATACATCCAAGCCATACCACGACGACTCTCACTGCTTCCCTGCTGATCATCTCAACTATCAAGAATGGACGCTGTCGCAGATCTTTGGTCGACCTATGAAGGGGACCTGCCCTCTAGCCGACCCGGATGTGCCCCCTGTCTGCTTGCAGGTTCCAAACTCTCGCATCGTCTTTGCGTCAGAGGGGTCCAAGGAAATCATGAATACGGATGGCATGTCGCGCTGCTACACATTACAACCTGATAGCAACTTTGTCCTGACTCTTCCTAAATCCGAAGCCAAGTCGGCAGAAGATGCCTTCAAAGATTTGGTCCGACCGATTCAGCCCCTACTCTACGCGGAGCGCAGCTTCACAGGCCATGGCCAACAGCACGGCGGCGTTCAGGCCATTCTCACCAACCCGAACCCGTACGAGGTTGAATTCGTGTACCTCGAATCGCTGCCCTGGTTCATGCGCGTATATCTTCACACTTTGTCCACTCGGATTTCCGCCTCTGCCGCGCCAAACTCTAACTCCTCGGCCCTCATCAAAGAAATCCACTACCGTCAAGCACTCGACCGTGAACGCGGTACTCAACTTGAGTTGCAGATGCGCATCCCTCCTCAGTGCACCGTTTTTCTCACATACGACTTCGAAAAAGCGATCCTTCGCTACACCGAGTATCCACCTGACGCAAATCGCGGTTTCGATGTCGCCGCCGCCATCATCCGTACCTTGGAACCACGCGTCATGAATCTGCGCACTACGAGTCTGCTTCTCTATCTCCCTACACCGGACTTTAGCATGCCCTACAACGTCATCATCTTCACATCTACCGCCATCGCACTAGCCTTTGGAGGGCTGTACAACATTCTTGTGAGGAGATTGGTCGGTGCAGACGAGGCCACTGGTTCAGCGGGCAAGTGGAATATCAGAAGTCTCCTCAAGAAACTATTGAAGAAAAGTTGACGAATCTTTCACCTCGGGAGGAGACCGCTATTGGGATGTGGTTACACGGAAAGACCGTTGATTCCCGCCCTTTACCCCGTGCGGAAAGACGTGATGTTTTTTTCTTCTTCTGAAGAAGACTCGCTGATCTGGTGCAGTTTCATGAAAAGTTGTCAGTATATAATATGGGAAGCCATGACCTGAATTTGTGGATACGACTGGTATACACGTCTACTTTGAAACGGTAATTCATTGACCTACCCACTTGCTTGGATGGCAGTCATCAAAACTCATTTGGTGCCGTTTTACATTGGGATCAATCAGGTACCTGAAACGCGTATATACAAGAAGGACATATATATCATTGTACTTTTGATAAAAAACTGAAAAAAGAGACAATAATTTCCGAGTCGTCCTGTCATAATCCCTGTCGCCCTTCGTCTGAAAGTTGCGGCCCGGCGGCTGCGTATGATTACGTGCAGCTGCACACTCCTCAGCGTCTGCATAGCCTCCAAAATGTAAAGTCTTTCACGTTTCACTCCATCATCAGCAACTTTTTAGGTGAGCACATGGTAACAAGAGCCAGCTGCAAGCAGATGTAGGAAGGGGGGGGAAATCACATCACAAGAACTGATAATCGACAGAAAACTTCAAAGCGTATCTGATGCGCGACCCGTAACATGGACTATGTATCATATAATTGAAACCCCAAGTCTTCTCTCGAGTCTCGCAGGCACAGACTCCATCAAACCACCACACCACAAAGCTTCCGTGTTACTCCCCCAAACACTTCCATCATGACTTCATGCGGTCGCCAGCACCCACGATTCGTTTTCCCTACCAAGTTCAAACCACTGGACGAGGATCTGACCCCCAATCAGGTCTTCCCAGCAGAAATGAAGAAGCGTGGATCAAAAGAGCTGGTGGTACGCTACGTGAACCGCCAAGACCCCAAACAAATGCTCGTTTACACACATGGTGCCTGTAAGAACTCTGGATGGACATACCCCCCAAAGGGCGAGCCAAGAGCCGCATACGCATTTGTATACAAGCCAGCCGTGGATGGATGCATGTCCATGAGCCTACCAGAGCTCGAACGACTTCAGAACCGTTACGATCCCACAAACAACAGGGCTGAGCTATGGGCTGCCGTGCGTGCCCTTTGCCATCGGCACTGGGAGGACGAGGAATTCACGTCGATCGTACTGGCAACTGACTCGGAGTATATTTTCAGAGGAGCTACCGAGTGGGCGCCTGGTTGGATACGCAACAGGTGGAGGGGAGAAAGCGGATTGGTGAGGAATCAGGATCTCTGGGAGATTCTGCTGGAGGAGGTGGCGCACCGGAAGTTCTTGGGCTTGAATGTTCAGTTCTGGAAGATTAAGAGACAGGCGAATCAGGCGGCGTTTGAGGCTGCGCATAAGGCTGCTGGGATAGATATACCGTCGTGATGGACGTGGTATGACTCGTGAGCAAGGAGGCGGCGAGCTACAGAAACAGGTATGTATGTATCAACGTCTAGAGCCTGTGGGATAAAAACTGCTGCCAAATGGGGTTTTTTTTGAGAGGCGTGCAAAGGATTCACTAACAACCTTTGAGCAATTAGACTGGGAATCCAACTTGAGCTGCAGATGTTGCATTTGTCGTCGGTGCAGTGTGCACTAATTGTCTCACGTATGGCTCCAAGACAACTGGTACAAACGAGTTGAATGAGAATTCATTGCTTTAAGATGGTAACAACATCCAGTTCACAGGATGAAGCCGAGAAACAGGGCCGATTCACAGGTATTGCACACAATTTCCAGAACGCTGCAACGCATCTGATGTGCCGTGACATTGACCACCTATTAGAAGCCCACCGAAGTAACCTTCTTGCAGGCTTCACCGACTGATCAACACACCCATTCAAAAGCTTCTACGTTTAAAAAAAAAACTATCCACGGACCACGACTTCATAATGACATACGATGGTTGGAGCCCGAGTTACATTCTTCCTACCCTCTTTGTTCCACCGAAAGACTGTCCGATACCGGGTGAGCCTTTCCCGGCAAGTATCAACCGGATAGCAACATCACGATCAATACGCTTTATCAATCGTCAAGACGTAGAAGCAATGCTCATCTACACGCACGGATCGTGTCTGGATAATGGACGGGCCAAGGCAAGAGCGGCATGCGCCTGTGCCTGTGAGCCATCCGTCGATGGGTGCATAGCATCCGGCCTCGAAAGTCTTGAATTTTCCGGGAATGTACCAACAAGCCCCAGAGCAGAGCTATGGGCTGCCATTTTCGCCCTTCGCCGCCATCGAATCTGGGTAGGAGAGGGGTATACAACGCTTGTATTGGCAAGTCATTCTGAGTATTTGGTCAGAGGAGCTACTGAATGGGCCCCGACTTGGATACGCAACGGCTGGAGAGAGGGGGGGGGGGGGGGGC
>QEQW01000602.1:0-16515 GCA_004016085.1 Claviceps quebecensis
AGGCGTCTTTTTTGTTGGCAATATTTATAAACTGCCACCCGTAGTGTTGTACACATGCCGTAATTTGCTGTTTACGCACCCGGTGATCCCGCACCCATCGTCGGGGCGTTATAATTCCCAAATCCGCCATGTTCGGCGACGCCATTATCTGTTTTCATGGTGCCGTTGAGGAGAGGGCATAGTCTGTGAGAGGGGAGATTTGGGTTAGTACTGGCGCACCATGTATTTCGAGGCATTTAAATTTGGGAGAGGGAAGAGAGAGAGGGGAGGAGGAGGAGGAGATGAGCAAGGAAGAAGGAAGAGAGGTTGAATGTGCTGCGCCTGGACAAGAGAATGGGAGGTCCAGGGGCATGAAGTGAGGTCCAGTAACAAAAATGACGATCCAACGGCATGACTGAGGGGGGGCGAGTCCATACTTCTTATTTGTTTTGATATGTCCAACCTGCCCACAATTAGCACACTTGCGCGTCGTCCCCGTAGGAATCTTGTCCACAGCCCCAGGAGATCCAGCATCGCCAGTGCTGGCTTTCTGATGCAGTTCTTTCTGCTGTTCTCGTGCTTGTCTCCGGGCCTTGTTCTTCTCGAGACGCTCGAGTTCTTTCTTGATTCTATGTATTCATCATGGTTAGTTTCTAGCGTGAATGGGGCCTGAAGGCCTCCCTAGACATGTATGCACAAAGATGCACAAACAATCACGATGTAACAGAGATGGATGGAAAAAGGGGCGCGGTGCGTTCTTACCTCAGGTTCTGAAGACGGTCGTGATCGGCATTGCCGGTAGGTCGGGAGCTGTAGATGCTGTGGAAAATAAGTAAGCAAGTACTCTCAACTCAAGTAAGGACATCAAAAGATTTCCAGCAACGGCGTTGACTGGCCCCTTCAACAGCGCCATCGTATCGCGTAGGCATATGTATACTTGTGTAGTGCCTGTACCAAATCCGGCACGCCTCCCAGGGCCAGCCCCTTGCCAACAGCCTGACAAATGCTTTACGTACTCTTTCGACTCTAAATCGGCTTCCGTCCTTCTCTTCATATACTGCGAAATGACAACCGGATCATGCACAATCTCAATCCTCGACTGCGTCGTCCCATCCGCCGCACGAACCTCCCTCGTAATCCTAATCGCTCTCTTGGGATGACGGCTAGACGATGTAAAACCACTAAGTTGACTCGCGCCTTCGTCGAAATGGTGATGCGCCGGCGTAGCCGCCGAATGCGCATTAAACCGGTCATCCTCATCCTCATGAGTGGCCACATCGTGATCGTCGTGTTCTCGCCCATCCGACAGCGTGGCCTTTTGCTTATCCCAGATTTCCTTGATGCCCTCTTCATACATGGCCTGCTGCTTCTTCACATTGTACGCGTGGCCGCCGTTAGCGCGTTTCTCGCGTTCCATGGCATCGGCAGAGGTGGCGAGGGGGCCTTGTACGGCTTCGATATAGCCTCCCTTCATGGATGTGCGGATAAAGCTGAAGCCCAGACCGTGGCCCGTTGGATCGCCTTCCCCGTGCAACTGGAGCATGGCCTTCTGAGCACACGCGTCGATGAATGCTTTGGTGGTTTTCCAGGGCGCCATTTTGTCGGCGAGGGTTTCGTCCTGCTTGTCCATGGCGCGCTTGGCTGCCTTGGCGGCTTTGTTGCCAGCTTCGGCGGCATCGTCGTCGTCGTCTTCGCCGTCCACGTCCATGACATCGTCGTCAATGTTTGCGTTTCTGGGGTCGTAGCCGGCGTCTTCGAGCTCCTTGATACCGAGTTGCATGGCGTCTAGAAGACTGACTTCTTCGGGCTTGATCATGGCGCGGATGGCGTTTTCGTCCAGCATAATCTCATTGGGCTTGAGGCGCCACATACCTTTCTCGGTACTGTCTCGGTCGTACTGCAGGAACTCTTTCAGCTTTTGTCTGTTTTGCGTATCGGTCGACTCCGCGATGTGCTTGGTGATGTCGGACAGCTGACAGTTGTCGGATTTGCTATGCCGTATCATGCGAAAAGCCAGCATCTTCATTCTGTTTTTGGAAGCGTTCGTAACGCGTCTACTGTGGGGACCTGGAACATCTACTGAGGGGAACGTTTGGCCGACCGCATGCAGGAAATCAATCTTGTGCAAGTGCCACTTCGAGCCCTCCACTCCGGTAGTGCTTCTGACGACCAAGAAGTCGGTGCCACGGGGGTTGTGTTTGAAGACGGGAGCACGGTACATTTCGTTGTGCAGGGTCGGAACGGTCTCGCCGGCGTCTACGGTGCCGAAGAGAGAAAAGGGCGACCGATCTTCCGGTAGAAGCATCCGATACTCGCCCAATTCCTGCTTGGGCAGCTGCTCATCGTCGTTGGTGTTCTTGCGCCGATAGTAGTTGATCAGTTTGCTTCCCATGCCGAAGTTGTTGAGGACCCGCGGACGAGGTTCGCAGTACTCAAATAGGACAGCTGTTGAGTTATCGCTGAGACTGAGATCCTTTGAGAAACGAAAAACCTCATGCACCTTGCCCTTCATCGACTTCCGCTTGTGATGCTGAGGCCTGTCGAATTTAATAGCATGCCCAGCAAACTTCTTATAGCGAAAGCGTGGGCGGTGATACTCGTCTGTCGTGCCACTTAATTTGACCTTGTAGTATGGCCAGGTCAGTTTAGTGGCAGGCATGCTATGCTCCACGGAAATATTGCCCAGTGTCGCTCGGACTTTGCTCTGGTGGTTCTCCTTGAGCAACTCGTAAGCTTCGTCGTTGGATATGTTGAAGCGTTGGGAGATGTCTCGTCCCATATTTCCGTTGGCCATCCTTTTGATGTTGGAGTCCAGTCGCGGTCGTTTCGTGCGGGCATGTATGTCTGTCTCGAGGAGGAGGTGAGGGTCATTCATGTCCAAGTGAACACGCTTTGCTCCGCGGCGCGTTGCATCTTCGAAATTATCAAAGTTGGAAGCAGTGTAGCGCGGCGTGTCGAGTAATTCAAATCGGACGGCTCGCTGTTTCTCGGTTCGCAGTTGTTGCTCCTGCTGTCGCTGCTGCTGTTCATCTGCCGTGTCCACGAGGAACTCAGCGTCCCACTCATCGTCTTGGTCCTCCATATTCTTCTTTTGTTTGAGAAGATGGCTCTCGGCTGCCAGACCTCTCTCGAATTCCTCTTCGACGGCTGCTATGTGTGCGCCATAGTCCTCGCACGCAAGCTCGATATCTCTCAAAGTGAAGCCCATCACGGTCTCCGAGTCCGAGTCCTGATCTAGATCGAACTTGAAAGTCTCCTCAACCTCTTCAGCTGCTCCCTCATCGCATCGGACGAGCCTGGCAAACGTAGTGTCTGAAGCTCGTTGTTGCTTGGTCGAGTCGGCAGTCCCTGGAATGCGAAACATCGTTTCTTGGTCCGCGGCCAACTCTAACGTGAGTTTACTGGTGACGAGATGTTTTGGCTTCTTAGCCGGTTTTTTCTCTTTCCATATCGCTTTCTTGGGTGGCAGAAGCTCACTCCAGGTCAGGATACGACCTTTCTGAAATGCAGGCCACGCTGCTTTCAGTAAGTCTTCTACCGTCTCCGCGGGTGCTGGGATATGGGGGTCCTGGTTGGCGGTGCCGCCCATATGAGTATCGAGGTCAAAATTGAGGGCCGTAAAGTTGACGCTCGAGTCGACCGGGTGGGGATCATCGCCAACTTCGGTATCATGAACGCGAGTACCAGGGGAAGGAGGTCCAGGTACGGGATCGGTAGGCGAGGATGGACCCTCTCCGAAAAGATCATCTGCATCGTTGCTGGTTGCTCCATCATCTGTCAGCCCTGGCATCTCTGCAGAAGCACCACCGCTGGGCTCCTCGTCGGGAAGATCATCATCGCTGATGTCTTCGAAATCCTCGGCATCGTCGGCTTTATTCGTCTGGTCGAATGGAGTGTCGTCGAGTTTGAGGCCGCCGTCGCCACCATCTTGACTCTGTTCTAGCAAGCGAGCGATTTCGCGTTCATCCGCGGCGTCTTGTGCCTTCCAGGCAGTCTCGTCAAACGACGAAAACTCCTTGTCTTCTTCGGCCATGGCGCCTAGCAGCTTAGGCTCCACGCAAGCTCGTTGGGTCGGTTCGTCCCAAGGCGTAGCGCGATCGCAGGCTCTTCATAACATGCTGGTTGGTGCGCAGATTGCTGATCGCGTCGATGAAAGCTCGGTGCGACAGGAGCGTATATATGTGGAAGTGCTGAGGAGCTCAAGGTAGATACTAGATAGATAGAGATTTGTTGGGGAACGATGGCTTTGCTCACCAGACACAACAGGCCGGAACTTGGAAGAAAGTCGCACGTGATAGGACACTGAGCAATGCTGGTCCACTTTTGTCACGAGTCACCAGTCAATACTCCGTACATTACGGAGTAGGTGCCTAATGTACATGGGTACGTACCTAAGGTACGTACCTATGTACCTCCTAAGAAGATACATATTGTATGTACCTAGAGGTAGGTATGTACTCCGTACTCTCCAACGAATACCGCCGCTGACGCAAGGTTCGGACGAAGGAAGAAGGCAAAAACGTCAAACATTTCATGCGAGACCACTGATGATAAAGAATGGAGAATGAGCTAAAGAAAAAAGTTTTCTTGCGACTTTGTGTGGCAAGTTTTTTGATGCAGCTATCATCGACTATCTGAAGAAGCAGCATGTGCATTTTACACCATGCTTCACCATCTCTCAAAAAAAATTCAAAAAACGAGCACCCCAAAATTAACGGCAGGTATTGCCACAAACAGGAAAACAATCGTCATTCAATGCTGGGTATCAATATCCAATCGCCTGTCGCATTATAATCGTACACATGTATGACCGCAGGAGCAACGACTCGTCTCGAGCGCATGACAGCTCCGAGAGATGGCGAATGCTAAAGCGCAGCTGCTAGTGACCAACCGAACTCATCTTTTCTCCTATACTAGAAAACAGGCAACCACGACAAAGGCCGTCAGAGACCAGATGCCAGCGGCGTTGGCGAGCCCTCCCATTCCTATAGCAGGAGAGTCGGGTCCATCAACAGTTGTGCCGTTTGGCAACGTGCCGTTCACAAGAAGAGTTTTTCGGCCATTGTAGTCGCCAACATTGATGAGGCTTTTGTTCAGACCGTCATACGTGCCATTTCCGACGAGTTCTTTCAGCGTAGTCGGATTTTCGTCACAGCCACATTCTTCGTACTGAGCGCACCCGCACACAACAGGTAGTCTCTCGTTTCTTTGAGTCGTGCTATTGAAGAATTGAAAGTCATTGCGGTGCGGGTACAGGTTGGCGCCGTGATACCAGGTCCCAGGCCAGAACGCCAACGCACCAGCTCCGAAGGCGAGAGCACCAACACCGGCCGCGGTACCAAGACCGGATCTGTAAGGACGGGCAGCACCGCCGCCGTAGTAGCCACCTCCGCCGTATGCCCTTGGAGGGCCAGTGCCTCCACGAGATGAGCCGCCAAAGTTGGACCCGGAGCCCGTGTTTCCGCGGCTGCTGCAAAGTCAGTTTGGCTGCACAGAAAATATAGATACAAGCTTGGTGTAACAGACAAGACTTACGATCCTCCGGAGCCAGAACTTGAGCCAGACCCTGAGCCTGATCTGCCACCGCTGCTACTGCCACCACCACCACCTCCTCTGCCACCACCACCGCCGCCGCCGCCCTTTCTCTTGAATAAGTCGTTATCGTCTCTTGCGAAAATGTCGGTGTTGGCGTGAGCTTGAAGTTGGGGGTCAATGACACCTGCAGCGGCTCCTGACAGCAGGGTTGCTATGACGAATGTCACATCGAAGCGCATCTTGATGTGTGGGGTCGCGGAATGCGACGAGACGGAGTACTTGGCTTGCTGTTTACCCGGCCAGGGGGTAAGGGCGGATATGAGACAAACAGTGGTAAAATCGAATGCGCAAGACACAGAGCAGATATCACTACTTGAACAGAGATGCCAGCTGGTTACGATGACGGCAAAGTAGTTTTTAAAGCAAGAATTGGGATGAAGAGAATGAAGGCAACCTCTTGTGGAGGCGGGAGAGTCGTCTTTTAACCGAGTGGGAACAGTGAAATGAGAAAGTACTGGCGCGCGCTGGGCGAAGGCGTACAAGCGGAATACAGGGCACTCACAGGCGGACGGGTGGCGGAAGTACCTCTCGAGGCGCCGTCACAAGTCGTGGACTCGTGGACGATGTCATCCATCTGTCTTGTGCAGGTTGTTGGCCTTACGCCGTCGTCCACTTCAAGTGTTCATCCCCAGATCCTGGGGACAAATGCTGCGCTAAATGCTCTCTAGGAACGCCGCAAAGCCTAGAAGCCCACTCGGAAGCCCATCTGGAAGTGCCACCAGAGCATCTTCCCCAGGTATCTGTGGCTGAGCTGGAGAGGTAGGTAGATAGTGGTCCGGTGAGGCTAAGATGTCATGTCAAGATGTTACTGTTGTAGGTAGCTAAGTAACTGGCGAATGCGCCGTGTGACGCTGAACAGCGAGAGATGATGCTTTGTCGAGGGTACAGCCCATGAAAAGATGTAGCGAAAGAGCAATCGAATAAATACGGAGTACTCTGGAGTCTGTACTCTACTCTGTACAAGTTGCTTGGATCACCGGAAATCCGATAGCTTTGATGCGACCACACCACGTAATTGAAGTTGTGAAAAGGGCAGCCTGTTGCCAGAAAGTGTTCCATGACGCACAAACAATCGGAGGATCGCTAGCGGCACTTGCTGGGGGCGTGTGATTGGATCGAGCAAAGCATCAAGCCTTGGCAACTTCGTCACTGAAATTTAAGCAGCTCTTCCTGTGGCAGTGTCTGTGGCGGCGATTGTGGCGATGAGGCTGTGTCGCGTCAGCTGAAGCTTCCATTCAGCCTTCCATTGCGCTCCCGCCGCCACAATCGCCTTGGCTATGTCACCGCCCCGCTACCTAAGGTACATCACTTTGCCGTTACCTCGCGACTCCGCGACTCGCGAGCTTCCAAGACCGTCCGTCAGCCTTGGCCAAAAACCAACACGTGACAGATCAAAGAAAGTCGAATTTCGCCGCGCTCCGTCATATCCAGTTCCTTTTTACAGGCATCTCAAATCCACCGGTCGTCATGTCAGAAGGCATCGACAAATCTCTCCTGGACCGTCTGCAAGCCCTTCGCGGGGCAGGCAGCTCACCCGAGAAAGCAGAGTCACCGAAAAACAACACGTGTGATAAATGTCCTTCCCCCTCCACCGCTCACTTGATCCCCCTAATACCCGCCCTCATGAGCGAATTCCCATGAAAACTAACGCCTGCCCATGTCCTTGGTAACCCAAGAATCAAAGTCGATGTCATAGAACGAGCTAGAACCCCCACGGGTGGTGACCTCCTCGCCGCACGACTCAAGTCTCTCCGCGTGCAAGCCGATTCGACGCGCAGTTCACAAAGCACGCCCTGCAAGTCCGAAACAGCAAATCTCACGGCTCCATCACCGCGCACCAGCTCCGTTGCAAGATCATCCGGCCCAAACGATCTCGACCGGGAACATGGATACGACGAGGATGCACTTCTGGCGACATCCGACCAGGCCCTGGAGGAGATGCTCGCAGAAGACTTGGACATGAGCCCGATGGCAACAATACAGCCCGCACACGAGAACAAGAACGAGGCTGAAGTCCAAGACGAACAAGCCATCAAGACTCTCCTAGAACAACTCTCCGCATCCGTCCCCACCGACACACACTCTGATGATTCAGATGGTGAAACCATGACCCGAGAAACCAATTCCCTCATCGCACAGTACAAAGACGAAGTAGACCTCGTCGACAACACCACGCCACCTCCCTCCACGGACGCAATATTAGACCTCCCCTCGGCCCCCGAAACAGAAACTTCTACATCCTCCACCCTCATATCTGACCTGACAGCTCGGATGGCCGCTCTGCGACACTCAGCAGACGCATCGGACCTGCTCCCCTCGGTGCCGACCTCTCAGCCCAGTCAGCCAGTCAAGAGGCTGACCTCTAAGACGAAGTATACCGACGATGACATGGATTCCTGGTGTACGGTGTGTCTGGAGGATGCTACATTGCAATGTACAGGATGCGATGGGGATGTGTACTGCACGCGATGTTGGCGGGAGATGCATCTCGGGCCAGCGGCGCATTTTGATGACGTGGGCCATAAGGCTGTGCAGTTTACGAGGCATAGAGATAAGATAGAAAAGGAGAAGGTGGCGTTGGAGGCTTGAATCCGGTGTAGTTACGCTCCAAAAACAAATATATATATATATATATATATATGATACAACTAATGTACGAACAGTTCCATGCGCCTTGACGCCCCTATGCCCCGAATACTACATAGCATATGCAGCTTTCGTGTTGCTCCCATGTGACCCGTACTATACAAACTCTGATCTTCCTGAATCCTCAATGTCAACCCGCATACTCATCCCTGGTAGGTGCTTTGCGCCATAATGCAAACCTTGACGGGCGAATTGTGTGTGTCTCTACGCCCTTGAAGAGCTTCCACTCCATGCGTGCTCCTCATTCGATCCATACCCCCTTGACTTTCCCCTCGTCCCATGCCCCGTCCCCCGCACGTCACTCCACGCCGCATCAAATCGCCGTCCCGTTGCGGCCAGCAGATTCTCCTCCTCATCCGCCTCGGCATCCTCATCCATCTCCGCAGTACTGGCCCTCGGGCTACGAAACAGAGCCGTGACGAACACAACGAGAAAGACGGCCAGAAAAGCAAATTGGGCCCAGAAGTCAATGACCCCAAAGAACGGCCAGGTGATGGTGATGCGGTTCAGGAAAGTCGACATGACGGAGGGTGTGCAAACGTCCTTTGCGTGTTTAAAGTCCAAGGCCTCAGAGCAGGGCTTGATCAGATCAGAGTCGTGCTCGCACGAAGGGCTTGCGCCAGGATAGGAAGGCGGGTTCGCACAAAAGGTCTGCGTGCCATATATGGAGTACTGCGGCGCAACCAGCATCGTAACGGCGTAGTTGATGGCGAGAATTGCGAGCGTCAGCATAACGGTCGCCATGAGCAGAGCCTGTGGTGCTGTGCGACCGCGTCGGATTTGGAAGATGCGGATCCAGAGGAAGCGGATACCCACGGTGGCGATGCCGGAAATTGTGCTGCTGAAGAGAAAGAGGACCAACAGAGCCATGAGGACGTAGTCGATGGGAAATGCGCGGGCGAGCTTGACGAAGACCCAGTTCATGGGCTGGAAGATGTGGATGTTGCCTAGGATGTAGCCGCAGCGTTGCTTGCATATCGAGTTCTTGGCCTTGTCGATGCCGGTGATGAGCATGGACACCCAGATGAGTACGGAGATGGCCAGGAGAAGAATGCCGCCGAGCATCTTGATGGGCCGTAGCAGGGCGCATAATCTGAGCCACATCTGGTACACCTTGCTTTTGCCTTCTCCTTGCGCTTCAGCTGCGAGGCGTTCCCGCCGCACGAGGGTTTGCTCCTCTCGGATCAGCGCATCGAGCTCGCGGCGGTGTTTCCGAGATAAGCCCCCCTGGCGACCGACATTTCGCATTTCCAGCTGACGCTGACGCTGGCGGTTGTGCTCCAACTGAGAAGCCGTCGTGGCAGAGAGCTGGGGTGCCGAGATCGAAGGCGCCGACTTGATGAAGGACACGGGCATAAGCGCTAGTCCTGAGCCGGTATATACGACGTACAAGAGCGTTCCAAAAGCCATGAGCAAGCCCAGCGCAAAAGTCAGGGCCTTTTCGGCATGGTTCCGCACGACGAGATCTTTAAAGTAGTCCAAGTCCCAGTGGCCTCTCCGGGAGGAGTCGCCGGGTGAGGGAACAAAGAATCCCAGAAGGAACAACACGACTACAAAGGCGACGAAGAAGAGCGTGTGCCTGAAAGCAGCCCAGAAGCGGCTCTGCCATGTCCTGCCTTCCTCTTCGAACTCGATCTCATCGTATTCTTCGTACCAGAAATAGGCAAACGGAATTACCACCAGACAGAGCAACGCATCCGCGCTGTAGAGACAGTAGTAGACAATCTTGAGCGTGAGGAGGATGCTATCGATCCTCGCTGGAGTGGCCCAGTCCCTTTTAGTGCCCTCAGACACGGAGCCGGTGGCCGAGACGAGGGCAATATCGACGGGCAGGAGAAGGACGGTGGCAAGAAGCGTGGTGAGACTGACAATGGCGACGGAGCTGACCACGACGGACCGGTCCCGAGACGTTTGCCAGGTAAAGGTTGTGATAATGGCGGCGAGCAGGCAGAAGCCCACGGCTATGGCGTATGTGATCCAGATTAAGCTGGTCTGTACCAGGCCTGCGTCAGCCATGGCGAGTGTACCAAGTGAGCATGAGAGAGTGAGGCGATGTGTGATATGATGGATGCGACTTGATGCGACAGACTTGAGGCTCTTCACACAGCTCGACAGCCGTCGCAATCTGTAGTTGTGTACAGGTCGTTGGCCGAAGAGGCTTCGAGAAAAGGCCCCATGCGCAATGACATTTGCAGACAGATATACGGGGGAAGGAGGAAAACAATAAACACCAGATAAGAGAAAAGCTGTCGCGGTATGCTGAAGGGCGTTGAGCCAAGAAACCAGTTGGAAACGAGTTAGAAACCAGTTCGAATCAATCCAAAACTAGTTAGATGCCAGTTGACGCAGCTCCTCTCGTCCACGAGGGTGACGCAATGGCGACGTTGCGCCGTCTCCGCTGCGAATGGTCGTCATGGATGCGGCTGAATCGGAGTGCAGGGACCTTCGGCACTGCGGCAGATGATGCAGTGTGGCTGGTGCAGTGGCTGGTGCGTGCTGCTCTCGGCCCCACACAGATAGACTGCATCGGCGCCGCGGCCAAGTTGATCCGCATAGCTTAGCTGCAACGCCAAGCCAATTGCACTTCTTTCGTGTGCGACTGGTGCTTTCAAAGTGCTTTCGCAACATCAAACAAGGTTTGCGCTTTCGCGATTCGTGCGCGTCTTAATTCTCGCCATTTGCCTCCTACAACTCCTGCTTTTGGCCAATTCGACGGCCTGCCCAATCGTCTGGGCTTGTCCGCCATCCCCGGTCGATCTCATTTTCATGCGGATGCGGGGAGAATGGTCTTGCGGCAATGCATGTTTACACTGAGCTTGTGGCTCCTTCGGCCGTCACTCATTCGTTAAGCTTGCCGTTGACCTCTGCCACTGCCAACAACCTCGTCGTCGCCAAGGGCTCGCTCCTGCAGATCTTCACGACAAAATGTATCTCCGCCGAGCTCGATCCGCTCGCCCAGGGGGGGCCGTCATCGTCCGTGAAAGATGGCCAGCAGCAGCATTTCGACCCCTGCATGACTGACGAAGCCGGTCTGGAAGCTTCATTTCTAGGCGGGGAGTCGATGATTGTGCGGACCGACCGTTCGAACAATACAAAGCTAGTCCTCGTGGCAGAGATTCCCCTAGCAGGTACCGTGATTGGGCTGGCGCGCGTCAAAGTCAGGAATACCGTTTCGGGAGGCGAGGCTCTTCTTCTGGCCTACAAGGCTGCCAAGATGTGCTTGACGGAATGGGACCCCCAGAGAAACGCGCTCGAGACGACCTCGATTCACTACTACGAAAAGGATGAGCTGCTTGGGGCGCCTTGGGAGACGAGCTTCGGCGACTGCGTCAACTACCTCCAGGCAGACCCTGGCAGTCGATGCGTCGCCTTTAAATTCGGGAGCAGGAATCTGGCTATACTGCCGTTTGCACAGACCGAGGAAGATCTGGAGATGGATGACTGGGATGAAGATTTGGATGGTCCTCGACCGGCCAAAGAGGATACCGATACTGTCATGACGAACGGAGATGATGGCAAGGACCTTGTCCGGTCGCGATATACGCCGTCCTTTGTCCTCCGTCTGCCGTTGTTGGATCCAACGCTGCTTCATCCTGTCCACCTTGCATTCTTACATGAATACCGGGAGCCGACCTTTGGCATCATATCTTCGACGCAAGCGCCGTCGGCAGCACTGGGCATCAAGGACCACCTGACGTACAAAGTCTTCACTCTCGACCTGCAACAACGGGCATCGACAACGATTCTGTCCGTCACAGGGCTGCCCCGAGATTTATTCAAAGTGGTGGCTTTGCCGGCACCTATGGGCGGCGCTCTGCTGGTCGGAGAGAATGAGCTGATACACGTGGATCAATCTGGAAAGGCCAATGGTGTAGCGGTCAACGACATGGCAAAACAAATGACCTCATTTAGTCTGGTCGACCAGGCTGAGCTGGGGTTCAGACTCGAAGGGTGCGCCGTGGAGTTACTGAATGCCGATGCCGGTGAGCTCCTGTTGATATTGAACAATGGAAGAATGGCAATCATCTCTTTCCGGGTCGACGGTCGCACAGTCTCAGGAATCGGCGTAAAACTTGTCAGCCCTGAGAACGGCGGTAACCTGATTAAGAGTCGAGTTTCATGCATCTCCAAGTTGGGAAAAAACACCCTCTTTCTGGGCAGCGAAAGCAACGACTCGGTTGTGCTGGGCTGGTCCCGCAAGCACGGACAGGAGAAAAGGAAACGGTCACGAGTGCTAGATCCTGACCTGGCGATGGACGTAGACGAACTCGACCTCGAGGATGACGAAGATGACGATTTATACGGCAACAACTCCACCGAGGCTAGGCCAGCCCACGCTGCCCATGGGGGGCCCAAAGCCGGAGGAGATGCCATTTTCCGCATTCACGATTCTCTATTAAGTATTGCGCCGATTCGAGACTTCACCTGCGGGCGGCCCGCGTTTGCACCCGAAAGCGAAGAAGAGCTGTTATCCAAGGGTGTCACGGCGGAGCTGGAATTAGCGTGCGCAGTCGGGCGCGATGCGGCTGGTGCTGTTGCCATCATCAACAGACAAATTCAACCCAAGGTCATTGGACGATTCGATTTTCCAGAGGCTCGGGGGTTCTGGACCATGTGCGTCAAGAAGCCTATGCCCAAGGCGTTGGGTTTCGGGGCTGGCGCACAAGTGTCCAATGACATTGATCCAGCTGGACAATTTGACAGGTACATGATTGTGGCCAAGGTAGATCTGGATGGCTACGAGACGTCCGACGTGTACGCCCTGACGGCTGCTGGATTCGAGACGCTCAAGGACACCGAGTTTGAACCAGCGGCGGGATTCACCGTGGAAGCGGGCACCATGGGCAAGCAAACGCGCGTTATACAGGTGCTCAAGTCAGAAGTGCGGTGCTACGATGGAGGTGAGAGCTTCAAGAGTTGCTTTTGTTCTTTTTTCTTTTCTTTTTTTCTTATGGTAGCCATGGGCTGTCAATAGTACTACTGACTGACCCACACGCGCGTTCATGCTTTTCTGGAATTTGTCCTTTTTCTCATAAACGGCCGGCTAATTATGTCTGAGTGTAACCAGATTTGGGACTAAGTCAGATCCTGCCCATGCTAGATGAGGACACCGGGGCCGAGCCGCGCATCACGAGCGCCAGCATCGTGGACCCGTACTTGCTGCTCATACGGGACGACAGTAGCGTCTTCGTCGCCCAGATTGACAATACCAACGAGCTGGACGAGGTGGTCAAGCCGGATGGGCCTCTCAAATCGCTCAAATGGTCGTCTGGATGTCTGTACTGCGACACGCAGGGCGCTTTCCAAGCAACGGCTGGTGAGCGTGGACCAGAGGGAGCGCATCGAATCATGATGTTTTTACTTAGCTCGACTGGTGCTTTGCATGTAGGTTCACCGCTCGGCACCTCTTTCACCCTTTCCTTTGTCTCCTGGAAGCTAGCCTCTGGCATTCCAGCTTTTGCCCTCCTCCCTTTCTTCTTTTTTGAAGCTTGATCTTGAATCTGGATGACTGATGAGCAAACAGGTATATTCTCTGGCCGACTTGTCAAATCCCGTCTTTGTAGCGGAGGCTCTTACGTCAATACCGCCGTTTTTGTCTGCAGACTTTGTAGTGCGAAAGGGGGCTAGCAAAGAGAGCATTGCAGAGATTCTCGTTGCTGATCTAGGCGATGCGGTCTCACAGTCACCGTACTTGATTGTAAGCACTCTCTGTCTTTCTAGACTGTCCTCGGCCTTTCAGGGGCCTCAGACTTCTTTGGGTTGTCGTTTGTACTAAACTAATCCAGGTCCGTCATGCCACCGACGATTTAACATTCTACGAGCCAGTACGACACCACAAAAGTGGTGCAGCTGAGGCCACTCTATCTGGATCTCTGCTCTTCAAAAAGTCGGCCAATGCGTGCCTCGCCACCACTGCGCCCGAGCTGCCCGATGATGAGACCGAAGAGCCGCCGCGATACGTGCCCCTGCGAAGATGTGCCAACATCCACGGTCATAGCACCGTTTTCCTTCCCAACTCATCACCCAGCTTCATCCTGAAGAGCAGCAAGAGCATCCCTCGAGTTTTGGGCCTCCAGGGGCTAGGCGTGCGGGGCATGAGCCCGTTTCACACAGCAGGTTGTGACCATGGCTTTATCTACGTCGACACGGAGGGAATCGCAAGGGTAACAGAACTTCCCAGCAATGCCAATCTGACGGAACTGGGCGTATCAGTGACCAAGATCCCGCTGAACACCGACGCGGATCTGCTATCCTACCACCATTCCACGGGCAGCTACGTCGCTGCATGCACAACTCTGGAACCCTTCGAGCTACCCCGCGACGATGACTACCATAGGGAATGGGCCCGCGAAACGCCGAGTTTCCCACCGATGATGCCCCGCGGTGTCCTGAAGCTCATCAATCCGGTGACCTGGACCGTGATCCACACCCTCGAGATGGAGTCCTACGAGTCGATTGAGAGCATGAAGACTCTCCACCTGGAAGTCTCCGAGGAGACCAAGGAGAGAAGGATGCTCGTCGCAGTTGGTTCCGCGCTATCCAAAGGAGAAGACCTACCAACACGAGGTCGAGTCCAAGTCTTTGACATCGTGACCGTCATCCCCGAACCTGGCCGTCCCGAAACCAACAAGCGCCTCAAACTGATGGCCAAAGAAGAGATCCCACGAGGCGCCGTCACGGCCCTATCCGAAATCGGAGCGCAGGGCCTCATGCTCGTCTCGCAGGGACAGAAATGCATGGTCCGCGGTCTCAAGGAAGATGGATCCCTCCTACCAGTCGCCTTTCTAGATATGAGCTGCCACGTCTCGAGCGTAAAGGAACTCCCCGGGACAGGACTATGTCTCATGGCAGATGCCTTCAAGGGCCTCTGGTTCGCAGGCTACACCGAAGAGCCCTACACATTCCAAGTCCTCGGCAAAAGCAGCGGGAATCTTCCCCTCCTAACGGCGGATTTCTTACCCAACGGGGACGAGCTTTCCATGGTGGCAGTCGATGCAGAGGGTGATTTGCACGTTCTGGAGTTTAATCCCGAGCATCCCAAGTCGCTGCAGGGACACCTCTTGGTCCACCGGACGAGTTTTTCAGTGACGCCTAATGAGCCGACCATGACGCTTCTGCTGCCGCGGACGGTGCCGGCTTCGATGCCGGGACAGGGACAGGGACAGGCGCAGAGTCGTGCGAATATGCAGCTTTTGCTGGCGTGTCCGTCGGGGCAGATTGCTGCGCTGGCTCCGCTGCCGGAGTCGATGCATCGGCGTCTGTTGTCGGTGACGAATCAGCTGCATCCGGCGATTGTGCCGCATGGGGGTCTGCATGCAAAGGCGTTTCGGCATGCGGGAGAGCATTCTGCGACGGGGGCGACGGTGGGAGTTGATACGGCGGCATCGTCGGGCCAGGCGTTGGTGGATGGGACGGTGTTGGCGCGGTGGAATGAGTTAGGGGCGGCCAAGAGGGCCGAGGTGGCTATTCGGGGGGGGTATGATGGGTCGGAGGATCTGAGAGGGGATTTGGAGGGTGTGTTGGGGTGGACGGGGATGGCGTATTTCTGATGTCGTGGATGGGATTCTATGTGCTGGAGTGATAGTTACGTGTACTTTGTGTGTTTTTGGAGGTTGGCCGAAAAGGTTGATGGGTACTCCGTATATGGCGAAAGGAAAGTGACGGAGGCGTGGATCTATGGTACTGAAATTCTTGAATCTTGATTCTTGATAGAGGCGGATACTGGGTGATGGTTTACGGCGATGGTGCCACTCTATAGGTAGTGTTTATCTGGCGAAAAGGGTTTGTTGGTTGGGGTAGTGTAGTTAGTTACAATGTACAAACATTGTCGTTTTTGAAGCATCAGACAGACGTTGGCTATTGTTGTTGGCAAAAATCCCCTCGGGTTGCATACGCGTGGGAGGAACTGTCATGAACCAGAATAATCTCTTGTATTCACGAAAGCTATGTACCTAGTAAAGATAGAAAGGAAAGAGTGAGAGGAAATAGTGCGTGGTGTTGAGACTACAAGGTGCATGGCCACCTGCTGTGTAGAAACGTATGCATACATCGTTGAGGACAGCGACTCCATCATCAGCCATCATCTCGATAGGGATGCTAGCAGGTACAGTCAAACTTCGTTATAACGATCCTCGCCAGGACGATAACCTCGCTTAAACGATGGGTTGGGTCCGGGCGAAAAATTTGGTTTTGCCTAACAACTAACGATATTTTTCTACAACGATACCGATACCGTTTGGGCCAAAAAAATCGCCGATATCGTTATGACGAGGTCATCGCGCACAAATTTTTCGC
>QEQW01000603.1:0-16458 GCA_004016085.1 Claviceps quebecensis
CCCCCCCAAGAAGTTGTAGATGGGCGTTTGCTTAGATTTCAGATCAAGATGATTATAGAGGATAGCTTTTCTTGAGGTTCCCGTGAGATCGATATCACGCGGTATGTGCTTATGTTCGATTTCTTCTTTTGTGTGCAATATACATACACGTACTGTCTCCAAAAAAAAAGTCTTTTTTTTCTCGCTATATGTGTAAATGTTCATTGTATGTACATAGCCCAATGCAAGGCAGGCTTCCTTCATGTGATGCTTCATAGCTTGTGCTACCTCATGCCACGTCTACGCAAAGCCTCCTCGACGAAATGAAATTAAACAAACACTGGAACAAGTACTGGAACAAGCACAGCCAGCAAAAAGCAAAAAAACGCCCTGTTTTCGATATGCCCCCGCTGATCCGGATATCCGACCCACCAGTCCCATAAGCCACTGCACACGTACTATAAACCCCCGCGTTACAAATGCCCATCCATGTCCTGCTTCGTAGAAGTAGACGCCCCAGGAATGACGCCCTCTTAAAAGATGTATGTGACGCAAAAGAACCATCGTCTGCTCATTTCTCATCTGTTCGTTTTGCAGCACTGCTGGAGCCGCTGTCCTTGCGGGAGGATCCGGCTGCGGCATCACTCGACGGGGCGGCTCCCTCCTGGGCACTTCTTTCCAGGAAACTGGCCCAGAGCTCTGAGAGGGATTCCCGGTCTCTGGCCGAGGTGGGTTCCGAGAAGATGTCTACGTTGAGGGATGGGGAGCTTGGAGTTCGGTGGAAAGGGCTGGTAGGGAGGCGGAGGCTGCCTGTGGAGGCTCCGGGCCGGGCAAGGCCGGCTTGTTCGCGCTGTTCGTCGGTCCAGTCGAGGTAGCCGGCCATGATTTGGAGGACTTGAAAGCGTTTGGCGTCGCCGCGGTCGAGGGTGAGGAAGTGGAGGAGGTGATTTGTTATGACTTGTCTGGGACGGGGGAATTGCGTTAGCATAGTTCTTATTCTCTTCTCTTCTTTCTGGTCTGGCGTTGTCCTTCTTTTCTTCTTCCGCTTTGGCTGCAGATATTGGTCGAGTGATGGGATATAGTGATCCCTCTGAGCCCTGAGGAATCCACAGACAAACAATGACTTGAATTGGGAGAGACGAAGAAAAGGAAACACACCTGTCGACATTGTCTTCTGGTTTCGTCTTCTTGAGATACCTCAAAGCCTTGGTCAAGTGGTCGTTCAGCACGATGCCCTCGTGCCGTAACTTGCCTATGAGCAGGTTCTTCTCCCTGACCTCACTCTCAAAAGGCGCCGTTCGCTCCAGTTCCTTAGCCAGCGTCTCCTTGGCTTCCTCGGCATCTCTGGCTCGCGCCTCGGCCTGCCGCACTAGCGTCTTGTGCGCCTGAAGCTGCGATTCGGTTGTTTCCACCATGTCACGTAGTTCCTTCTTTCGTGCGTCTTGGATCTCGCGCAGGGCATTCTGCAGGTTGTCCACGAGTGTGGACTGGCTGTCACGATCCGCGGCGGCGGCCTCATAGTTGCGCCGGAGCGTAGCCAGTTGCTCCTCGAGGTCGCTCACTTTGTCCCAGAGATTCTCCTTGATGGACCGCTCCTCCATGGCCAAGACCTCCCACTCGCCCATGGCATTGGCCGTCGTCTTCATCTCGTCCTTGAGATGCTGGACCGTCTTGGTGAGCTCTTCTTTTTCCTTTTGCCAGTTATGCGCGGACAGGTTATTGCGACTTCGGAGACTGGATAGCTCCGTTGTTGCGTCTTGCAGCTCCTGCTTCAGCTTGTCGACATCCCCGCCCGTGGCTTGCGCCGAACCCCGAAGCTCCTCATTCTCGGCTTCCAGCTCGTCGATGCGCTCTCTTGCTTCCTCAAGGTCCGCCTTGTCGCGTTTTAGTCGGCCGCTGAGAGATTCCTTGATCTTCTCGACTCGTTCGAGCAGTGTTTGGTATTGCTCCTCGGCATGCTCCTTGGCCGAATTGCTGTCTTCGAGGTCCGCCTTCATCTGGGCCACCTCGTTCTCGTGTGTAGTTTGGATGCTTTGGAGCTGTTTGCGAAGCTGTTCCACCTCTGCCCGCAAAGCTTCCCGCTCTTTGCTCATGGCTTCCAGCTTCGCCGTCGGGTCGAAATCGGCCGCGTTGTCAACATGGGAATCGGTTCCTCTTGGTTCTTCAGGAGCGTCCTTTACAAATGAAACGGTAAGGGTAGCACGGCATTAGCGACTCTAACCTATACGCCGTCGGGGCCTCTGCTTGTGACATTGGTAGGCAGACATCAAACTCACAGGTTCCGACTCGTCATCATTCCCTTGCTCCTCGGTTGCGGGAAGCGTCTCGCCATTGCTCAAACCAGTAGCGTCTTTGCTCTTGCTACTGACATTCTTCTTCTTTTTGTTGTTCTTCTTTTTTGACGCTGCAACGGCATTCATCCGCCTCCACGAGAGGTCGCTTGGTCAGGACACGGTCGCCATTGCGGTACAAGCAAGTGCTGGAACGTGGACGGTGGACTACAAACCTGAATTGGCCGTGTGCACGGCGCCGGCGGCAGAATTCGAGGACATGGTCGTCGCCAGAGCACGGCAGTGAAGCGGCCTGGATGATTATTGCAGTCGAGGTTGGCCTGCGTGCGGTGGTGAAGGTACTTGTCAAGCTTAAGGTTGGTCGTCTTAATTGAACCCTGACATGACGCTCTGCGCTGTTATTATCAAGCTGGCACGAGAAGTCAGAACAGTGAGTGAGTCGTTGGCGAAGAGTGGTGAGCTTGGCATATGGAATAGCGGGTCGTGGCCCCTGATGACCGCTGAAGCACGAAACCGACAGCGATAGATTCAGCCATAGAGAACTTCGAGCTGTTGACTGCCTGTCCTCGTCCCCACAGAAGCAACGGTTGCGTCGGTGCCGCGGCCACATCGGCTTAGTCACCTGGTGGGGCACAAGAATTTACAAGACCGGCAGGAAGCAGCTCCTCGCGAGCACTTCTTTTCTTTCCCTCTCATCTTACAATTACCCTTCGCTCTCGATCTACCCGAGTAAGATGCTGCATTAGCATTCCAATTGTTTTACTCATCCCCTTGAGCGAAGTAGAGCGACTCTATCGCCTTTCATAATCCCATTGCTTGCTCGACGCTTTTGTCATTGTCTCCTCGTGGGACAATGATGGAGATGTCCATTATGAGTGTTGTGGGTTCGCTTATGTGCGTACATACCTAGATTGATGTTCACTGGGGAAGAGGCAGGTTTTAATGATCCATTCTGTTCACGGCAAGGCAGAGATTTTCGACAGCTTCTGTGATCATCATAAAAAAAAAAGTGAAATTTGTGCACAAGCAATACCTGGTGACGCCGCTGCCGATCAGCTCAAGAAATAAAAAAAAGTAATGCAAAACGAGATGCCCATTTCAAGTCAATTTCCTGCATTGCCCAACATTATTCACACCTTGACCTTCTTCCCCTTGCTCTTGGCAGCTTTGCCGATTTTGCCTGTGAGACCGGGCACAGTCTCAGGTTTGGCCTCAATGGCCTTGGTTTTCGACTTCTTTGATGCCGCGGTCTCTTTCTTGGCAGTTTCCTTTTTGGTAGCCTCTTCCTCATCTTCAGCAGGCTTCTCGCTAGTACTCTCAGTGGCAGCAGCAGCCGCGGCCGGCTGAGGAGTCGGCACAGTCTTCAGGTCCGGGGCCTCAAACTCGTAGCCAATATCCTTCAACTTGGCTGCTTGCTTGGCCCGCTTGCTCTGCTCCTTAGAAACCTTTGCTTCCCAAGCAGACTCGCTCCGTGGCTTTTCCAGCTTCAGCCCAGCCATCTTGTTCCACGGAATTGCCTTGAACCGCGAGTTGGCGCCTTTGAAGAGGTCCTTGTGGACTTGCGCTTTGGGAATGATCTTGCACTTCAGGATGTGCCCAAACAGCAGATAATTGTCCATAGTTTTGGCCACAATTTCTGCCGTGCTGGACTCCTCGAACTCTACAAACGCAAAGTGCTTGCTCGCGCCAGTCTTCTTGTTTCTTGACAGACGGACGCGTGAGACGGGACCGAATTGTGAAAAATATTGCCGCATCTGGTGCTCGTAGAAACCGTGAGGGATCCGGCCAATGTACACCACTCCGGGTTCTCCGGTAGGCTTCTTTGCGAGCTTCACGAGGTCTTCGGACACGAGAGGGGCCTTGCCTACACTCTGGCCCGGCTTGAAAGAAAGTGCCATGTCGACGGGTGCTTCATCTTCCGAGTCGACCTCGGCAGCCAAGTCTTTGACGTTCTTGTTGTCCTCGTCGTCAGAGTTATCCGAATTGTCGGCCATCTCCAACACGCCCTCGTCTTTATCCTCGTCATCCTTCTTCTCTTTTTGCACCTCTTTCTTAGCAACAGCCTTGAGGGGCTTCACGACTTTGGTCGACTTCTCAGTGACTCGAGGCGAAGGCGCGGCCTTTTTCGTGGGCTTTTGTTTCTTTATCGACACGGGGGAGGCGTCCTCAGGGGCTGTAAGATGAAACAAGGTCAGATCTGAATTCAAATGATTCGACGGAGGCATGCTTCAATTGACTGTTCGCATTATTCATGGGCGCGTCTTGCCTTTTCTCTTGCCCTTGCTCTTGGGCTTGGGCGCTGGCTTATCAGTAGCCTTGGCAGCACCATTGCTCTTCTGAGCGTCGGAAATAGCTATTTGTCGAAGAGAACGGTATTAGTTACGGAATGAGTGGGAATAAGTATTTTCTAGCTTGTGGACATACATTTCCGTTTTCTGAGTTCGGGAGCCATTGTGAATTGTAATTCGATGTGTTTTGCTGAATACCGACATGTAGCCCGCAGTCATGCCCCCCAGAGCAGATAAGGCAGGCAATGGGAAAAAAAATCAAGATTCTGCCATGGGCCAGAGCGGTGAGAAGGCCCGTATCAGTCTATCAATCACCAATGTGGGGTTCTGGTCGACACAAGGGGTCTGAGCTAGGCCAATCATGGGTTCAATAAATCGAGTTGAGCCCATTTAGTCGACTCTCAAGTGAAGTCCTCACTCAAGAACGTGAAATGGGTTGAATATACGGAGTAAAAGCCTTTGAATCCTTACATGTCATAGTGCCTTAATCAACACATAAACATCTGGAATAGTCGACCTAGTGTCTTGAGACGTTTCCGCAAACTTCGCCATCAGTCTCTTCGTGTCTCGTACTCCGTACCCCCTTCCCGGCTGAGAAAGCTGAAAGACCTTAATTTTGCACCAATATACGGAGTAGACAACAGTCATGGCTAGCGAGCAAGAGGTCCTCAGCCACGAAGAGGTCTGGGACGACTCCGCTCTCATCGACTCCTGGAACGAGGCCCTCGCAGAATACAAGGTGCGATTTTCCCACAGGAATTACCATCATCACCCAAGCCCGATCAGATAGACGTCATGCATGCGCCTACTTGTGCCTCTCATTGGTAGTACATAACTGAGCGTCTTAAAGAAATATCATAGCGTCTTTGCAAAAGGGGGAAGTGTTCGTGATCTCCCGTACGTATATATATGCATACTGGCCATCGTTCCATACTCTCCCTCTACAGTGATAAATGGAACAAACGATTAACGCCGCTTCAAAGGCAAACCCAGGAATCAACTCCGACCAAACCGAAGCATTCGGACCCTGATATCGAGAAAACTCAACCTGTACGTGTGGCTTTTCCCCTTTCTCGATTCGGAACACGACAAGCATGCTCGTCACGTCATCGCCACACCCGGCAAGCTTCACGAAAAGAGACCTTTACTAATGGAGGCATTGATGTTCAACGTCTACTTTTTGTTTCAGGAACAGATTCAGAGTACACCAACAGAACCTGCAGCGTCCATCGGTTCGATGGCACCACCCCCTCAGGCTCTCCTCGGTTCAAGTATGCCTTTTATCATTATTGTGACTCCGCTGAAAACTTGTACCCCCCCATCTTCTTTGGTTGGAAGATGAATTTGAATGTAAAGCAAGCAGAGACGTTCGTGCTGACTTAGAAGCGATAGTTAGCGATGAAGGACTGAAGAAGCTGTTAATGTCGTGGTATTACGCCGGGTACTATACGGGATTATATGAGGGACAGCAACAACAAAGTCAGAAACCGAGCTGAAGTCTTTTACTTGTGCCATGATATCATCAGGAATATATACCCAGGTTTTTTTTCCTCTTTCTAAAATACATTGTTCTGCACTTGCTGTACATCGCTTTGAAGCACAGGCATCTGAACTTAATAGCCATGGCCGACTACCTGTCGAACTGTACAAGTACATTCTTGGCTCGTATAATGCAACTGCATGTCTTATTGAGCAGACATTCAGCATTAATATTGACTCGAACTTGGGCTATCTGGGTATCTTGAACTGCTTTGATAGTCTTTGCCACGACAGTATTTCCTGATTTGCTCAATGGACCAAGGCCCGATGGGGAAATTTCGCACACTTGAGCACGCGGCCTCACTTACAACGACTCGAGAAGCCAGTAGTGCCTGTCTTCCATATTTGTCTACAAGAAAAAGGGCCTGCGTCTCATCGTTGCATACCAAAGGGGCGAAAAACAAGAGTACGTAGATGGCCAAAATGTTGGTCTATTCAAGTGCTTAAGGAAGCAAACCAAGAGCGCCCAGGCTAAAACAAATCTACAATACACACACAAACACGCACATGCACACGCACGCCGCCGTCGCCATCTATGATTCGAGAACAAACCCTGCCAACCTCGCCGTTCACCAGACAAGCGTCTCAACTAAAAGCCCTGAGGGAGCCGAAGCAAGAAATTTCCAAAAGTTTCACTTCTTGCCAGCGGACTCGGCTTTTTTGGCTTCAGCTGTAATTCAAAGACGGCAAGAAGAAAAGGGGCACATTGTCAGCAAGGTCTCATTACATAATCTACAGGACGACTTCAAGGAGCTGGTAGGTGGCAAGATAGAGCGGAAAGGAAATGGATATCGGGCAGAGAGAGGCTCAAAAAACGCAAGCTTACCTGCAGCCTGCTTTGCACGCATGATCTCAGCGGCACTTTCTTTGGCACGCTGCATTTCGGTTCCGCTCATACCGTTGCCCTTTTTCTGTCCGTTGCCCAATCTGTCAGCATGCAGATGAACCCGAATGGAGAAGATCATGTGAGAAACCAGCAAAGGTCGCACAGAGGTTGCAACGCTGAAGCGCGGCGGTTGTTTCATCGAGCTCGTACCATGGAAGCCAACTTTTTCTGGTTGGCCTCGCGGGCCTTGTCACGCTGGTTGCCTCGGGCCATGGCTACTGTAACTTGCCGGTTCGGAAACGCGAAAGCGGGTGGGCGGATCGGCGGATCGGCGAGTAACGATGGCTTGTTTATTCGACGAGGAAGGTAGGTTCGCGATGCACGCCGAGGCGGATGCTGAAGAAGACGCACAACGCTGAAGAGGAAAAGTGAGCAAGGTACGGCTGGTGTGGGGAGTTGTTGATGAAGTCGAGGGAGAGGGAGGGTTTGGCGCAGAGAAATGAGCCAATCAGGTGTTACAGCTTGGGGGTCGCGTTGCTGGCGCTTGCGCAAGCGCGGCTAACAACGGCCGCGGCGCCTGCGGATGACGGGGGAGTACGGAGTACACGGGTTAGTTTGTATAACTGGATCAAGACGCGAGCAGCGCTGGATGCACGCTGGAACGGACTGGCCCCTGGGTGAACAGCGGCATGGCCCCTCAGATTCAGCAATTGGAAAGAGATAAACACGGAGGCTCGTGAACGGCGTGATAGCGGCATCAGAGGACAATGGCGTCCAGCGGCTATAGTGGTGGAGCCTCGTCGACAGGTGCCTGGCGGCTGGTTGCAGCGCTCAAAATAACTAGAAACAGCATCTCGGCCTCTCAGGACGCCCTGAGGGCCCCTGAAGCGACATCGCATGCACACGCATGAACCGTCATCAGGATTCAGTAGCTGTCGCCCAATCGATACCGCGCCAGCGGCTGGCGGCCCGACACAATTTAAATAGCGTTGTCTGAGGTCTCTCACTTCTGATCCTTGACATGCAGTCATTTCAGAATTTTGCTTCCATTCAGAAATATTGACCGTCGCGCGCAGCACCATTCATCCATCATCCGTCATCCCATCATGCATGCGCCCCGGCTTTCCCTTCCGACCATTGACCAACCAGGGCTGTTCGTGAACTCTGCGCCTTTGACGCCGAGCATGAAACACCATTCATTCACCCAAACATGAAGTTCCCCGTGCTGCTTGTTTGCCCGCTGCGGCCCTGAAGAAACTCTTGTTCTTGTTTGTAACCCCCCGCCGTGCCTGGTTGGATTGCGAAAGCGCCAGACAGGCCGATGAGGCGAGACACGTAGGCGCCGTGTGCGTGTCCCTGTCTCGGGTTGCGATCGCTGTGACGTGCTGAAGGGAGAGAGTGTGCGTGTCGTTCGCGGGTTGCTTGCTCACTCCCCGTCTTGGGTGCATCAAGATGTCTTGTCGTCAAGGCTGTGACTTGTTCAACCACTGCGTGTGTGATAGGCACGAGATGGATAATATGGGATCAGTCGCTATCACCTGAGTCGGACGGAGTCCTGTTGTACAGTTTGCTCACCTTTGCCCAATTGTTGGACCCCCTGGACTCTCCATTGCTCACATGCCTTGCTATTGTCACTCTGAACGACAATAGTACATTAAAGAGCATTAAGGCCCTCACCTCTTCCAGTTTCGCTTTACCATCCTTATTTCTAGTCAGGTCGACGCCTTCAGTTCTTTTACGATTCAAATTTCTTTCTTCGTCTTCTTCTTTTTTCCTTCTCCTATCCACTGTTCAGTTCTGCTTTGTTCTGGAGCTGGCTCCCTCTTGTCTCGCAGCTTCACATTAAACGTTACTTATTTAATCTCACGGCCTATTGCTGTAGAAAGCGTCTACGACAACCAGAAGTGCTATATCTGCCATTTTGGAAAAAGACTTTGCGTCATTCTGCATCTTGTAAAGCGACTTTCACTCTTTACAAGGTATGTTCTTATAGTGTCCTGCCGTGACGGAGGCACGTCAGAGAATCACATATTCATATTTCCAAACGGCCGACTAACGAACGAAAAAAGACTCCAAGTTTTTCTAAACCGCCCACCATGATCTGGATGATCCTTATCAAGCTATTCAAGCCCGCCACCATCAAGGTCGCGGGCATGTTTGTTCTGCAAATTCTTCGCGTCTTTTCCATCATCACTCTCCTCGCCGTCGCGGCTGCATGCTGGGTCCTCGCCATTAAAATCAACAAGGACCGGCCGTTCTTCGTCTTCGATTGCGCTTCTCTGGCTTTCACGTCATTCATCTCCGTATTTCTCATCGTCTCCGAGTTGCCATTTGGTCCCATGAACCAATACTTCCGACGGACGTGGCCTGTCCTTTCCGATTTCCATGGCCATCTATGGTACGGCCTTGCCATGGTCGTCATTGGCTGCACCGTGCTTGGTAACCTCAACCAGCCTGCCAACGACAAGGAGCATTTGGGCGATCACTTCTATCAGCTCGTGCTGGCTTCTTCCATCCTCTCCTTGATCCTTGGCTTCCTGTACATCCTTGGTTCTGCCATATGGCGTGACGCAAAGGAAGGCATCAACTCGCGAGATATTCGTGACCATGGTGCGTTGGCCAAGAATGGACGGGAGACCTTGCCGGACTACTCCAGCAGCACCTACACAGCCACCGACGAGAAGACGTCGAGCAAGATCTGCAACGCCCTCTGGGGAAAAGCCAAGAAGGAAACTGGTGAGAGCAAACCCACTCGCCCCATTATCAGCCGGCCGATCCCCGCTCACAAAGATGTTGAGCGCGCCGCTGGGCCAAATGATGATATACGAAGCCCGATCGCACCCGATATCAAGCGTCCCGACGATTCCTTGCACCCAATCCACCGATCCCAAGCACGGGACAGCAGGTACTCTGAGGTCGGCCACCTGTCCCGATTCTGAGAAGCAACGTGAGGCCGATGGGCAGGCAAGCAATCGAAGCTGCGAGCCCCAGGGTTGGTGCGCGAGGAAGCTCTGTTAGAGCGTTTTTGACTCCCTTTCACTCCGACACACATACACATCTGCACACCCACAACCTCACACACACTAGATAATACCCGACTTCCCCTAGGGAAACTAGATTCTTTTTGTTTTGTTCCATGTCGTTTGATGCTTTATTGCATTGTGTACCATGTAGCTACATACCTAGTAGACATCGTCGAAAGACTTGAAATGTCTAAGAAGCATTTTTGAAAAGGCACGCGGCAACATCCTGATTTACGTACCTCATCATAACTTTTAAGGGTGCATGCCTTACTGCCGCAGAGCAAGCTGTTGAAAGTATAGAGCTATTGACAGCTCTTGTACAAAAAATATGCCAAGTCACAGACCGATTTTCTTGTAGAATAGCTGGCAATTTTGACGTGCTGCGAAGAATGCAGCAAGACTTTGATCGTTGCTCATTCTTCGTGTTTTTTCTTTCATCAATCTTGTCCCCTTATGATGGTAAAGATGACGATCCCACGCATTGATGCCTAGGTCGTGTTTTCGATGCACAGAGCTGTTCAGTGTTCACTCACTGTTCAGCTGTGCGCTGTCTGTTTTGGGCGTACCAGGAGGTACTATACCTAGTAAAGTAAGCGCCGTCGATGGTGGGTCGTGGGCTCGTGACTCGTGGCTATCAGGTACCTAGGTACCTACATACATATGTACCTATGTACTACCTATGCAAGTGGTCACGTGAAACAAGCTGCACGTGACCTCCACTGCCCTTGATTGTCAGCGTAGGTCGTCGACTGAGCTACATAAAGACTTCCTCTCTCACCTACTTATCGAGCCATAATTCCTCATTCACACACACAACCCCGACCTGATTTGCGACCAACTCAGCTGCTGCAACTCGAGCGACCTGTATTTGAGTCAATAGTTTGTGATCCACGATCCGTCTACACACCGCCTTTCGAAGCTCCTCCTTGGCCACGCAACCGCGCGCTCAGGCCTCGCTCTCTTATTCCCTATCTTTTCTTTGCGAATAGGGACACTTCGTTTATCGTTGAATCCAATAGCTCCTTAGAGGCGGGACGTCTTTACCGATCTCAAGATTTTCAAAGCATGACACACTGAGCTTGACTATCCCATCGTGGTGACGTCGCACCAGACTAGCAAGGAGGGTCTTTGCCGTTTGGTGAGGCAGGAAGATTTGGGGGAAAGGAATTCTTGTGACAAAATCTACCACATTATACAAAATTGCTCTGTGCTTGGTTCATATTGCCTTGTCTTCTTTTTCTTTTCCTTCTTCGTTCCTGGAATCAAGTTTGTCGCTTTGGTTGAGCCACCTTGGTCCGGATTTGATAGCGATAGTGCCAAGCTCCAACCGCCGTTTTGTGCCTAAAGGCGGATAGGGGCTGCATCGTGTTCTTGTGATATTCACGTTGCATCTCTTGTGTCTGAAAGAAGAGTAGAAGAGAAAGGGCCAAGAAGAGAACAGAAGGAAACAAAGAACGAGACGAGGAGAGAAGAAAGAGAGGAAAGAACCAAAAAGGCAAGAAAAGGAATAAACCATGGCAGCAGAAGCAGAGGAAGTTGCGGAAGATTACCGCCATGCTTTAGAGGATCTTTCTTCAAACATGCGGTTCGAAATCAGCAACTTGACGGTTATTGCGCGCGAGAACACAGAACACGCGTTGGCGATTGCTGAAGTACTCCAGCAGCACATCTTGAAGGTATCATCCCAAACTCTGCCACGCGACGTCATTTCCACATGAAACTGAGATTGAGAGCTAATCCCGGTTTTTAGGCACCACCCGCCAAGAAGCTACCGTCCCTCTACGTCCTGGACTCTATCGTGAAAAACGTCGGGACTCCTTATACGTTATATTTTGGTCGCAATCTTTTTAAGACATTCATGGAATCATACGCCGTTGTGGACAGCAATGTGCGAAGGAAGATGGAGGAGATGCTTCGAACGTGGAAAGATCCTGTGCCCGGATCAATGGACACGAGGCCAGTCTTCTCTCACGAGCTGGTCCGCCCGATTGAGAATGCTCTGATGAAAGCGAGAGCGGCGACAATGCCGCAACAGGGTCCCATTCCGGGACGGCCACGGTCGGTCATGATGCCGCCTCATCGAAACACACCTACACCTCCGGGTATGCGAGGCCAAGGCGTGCCCTCAGGAGCACCACCAGGAGTACCACTAGGAGCCACCGCACCGGGAGCATATCCGCAACTGCAGTACCCATATACTAACGGAGGACGGCCAGGCGAAACGGTCGTCTATCCTGGGCAGCCACAGGTAACTTCATATCTTGCTCAGGCCCCCACCACGCCATTTGTGACTCGTCTGACGAACGGCCAGTACCCCATGCACTCTTCCACGCCTCATCACCACCATTATCAACAACAACAACAGCAACAACAGCAACATCAACCTGCTGGATCTACCCCTGTTTCCTTCCAACCTCTCCTTGCCGGGCCATATGGGCCTGGTGGGGCAGCCTTACCGGTCGGAATAAGCGTAGAAACGTTGAGTAATGACATTCAGGACTTGATTGTTGCCATGAAGGCAGAGTTCACTCAGAACCCACATGATGCTAGTATTCAGAACAGACTAAGAGCTCTGCTCGACCTCCAAGGGATTCTGCAACGTACAAGTTTGCCCCCTGACCAGCTTGAGCTCATTAAAAACAAAGTAACTGAACTTGCTGCCGTGACGAGGAAAGCACCTTCAGCCCAGCACTCTGCTCTAGTTCCAGGATACATGCCGGCGCTGCCGCCTCACTCTGCATCTGTAACCCCAAGTCCAGCTTCAGCGTCTGAGCAGAAGCCTCGAGTGACTCTCGACTCCCTTCTTGGCCCTGGAGCAATGGCAGCCTTGATGGCGAGACAAGCGGCTGCGTCTCAGGGTGCAATACCAGCGACATCTACGCCGCCTCCTTTCACCGCAACTACTACTCCTACACCTACTATCACCACCGCCGCCGCCGCCACCACCTCTACTACGAATGCTGCTCACCCATTGATTCGATCACCGACTTCGAACCATGCAGAGGTAGCCAAGCCACCACCACCGAACCCGCTGGCCTTGCTAGACCAGCTTCGTCAGGCTGGCATGCTGCCATCCGGAACACCAACATCGAGCGCTACAAGTCCCGCAGCCCATCCGTCGCCTGTGTCCCAGCCAACCTTGCCACCAAACATATCCAGCATCTTGGCCTCGGCAAACGCAGCCGCTAACCAACAAGCTCCTGTGAAACCCAACCACAGCAGCCTGAATGAGGCAGCACTGAAGCAACAGTAAGTCTAGAAGTCTGCATCCACAAGGAGGGGGTCACCAAGAAGGAAGACCCAAAACTCACATGACTGAAAATAGGTACCGTCCCGATGCCATCGCAGCGCTCTATGAAAACCTAGGCGCACCATGCACACAATGTGGACGACGCTTCAAGAGCGACGAGGAAGGCAAGAGGAAAAAAATGGCCCATATGGATTGGCACTTTGGCGTTCACCAACGGACCACTGAAGCAGAGAAACGAGGCACGCATCGGAGTTGGTATGTGGACCACAAGGTACGTTGTCCCCAAGAGCATCCCATTTCCCATTTCCCCATTACCCCATTCCCTCCAAACTCAAACTCACGTCCGTCTGTGTAAGCTCCGTCCATAGCTAACTTTGTCGCAGGATTGGCTCCGCTCTCGGGAGGTTGTCGACTCCGACCAAGTCCCCCCCCCAGAGCATACGACAAAAGAGACCTCCGAAGCAGACCAGGAAGCCAGGTACATCCCTGTTCCGGATCCAACGAGCGGGATCCACAATGTCTGTCCGATCTGCCAGGAGAAATTCGAGAATAAATGGCTCGATACGGCTCAGGAGTGGGTGTGGCTAGACGCTGTTCTGGTTGCGAATCGGGCGTTCCATGCAACGTGTCATGCAGAGGCGACGAGAGATCGTGAGAGCACGCCGGCGATTTCTCGGAGAGTGCCCCAGGAGGGGGGTGTGCTGGGGAAGAGGAAGGCTGAGGGGAATCTTTCGTCGCCGAAGGGGAGGGCGCTCAGGAAGACTGTTGCGTGACGGGGCGAGGAGTCAAGCACTGAGGGGTGAGGGGTGAGGGGTGAGGGGTGATTAGGGTGTGGCAATGGCAACTTGCAAGGCGCACACCTACGAGGACTTGTGTGGGATGTACGACACGGGGAGTACTCTGGGGACTACGTATGATATGACAAGGGATCCGAATGCCGACGATTTGGAAGTGTACAACGGATGAGATTGAGAGGGTGTAAGGAAACGAAGGAAACTCGTGTCCGCGTTTCCTTTCCCTTTCGGTGTCGAGGGACTAGGTAGATGTGGCCGGGCATATACTGCGGAAGGGATCGACGAAGTGTAGGACAAGGGTTTGCCAAGGAAGGGTGGTTATGATGAGCAGCATATGTTTCGGCGTTTGACACGACAGAGGAACTGGGGAACTGGGGCTTCCATCTTGTTGTTATGCTCACTTTTTTTTACAATGTTTTATTTCGTATGTGTTCTTATTTTCTATGGCCGGCTGACCTACAACAATAGTCAAGGGCAGAGTGTGTGTTCGTGTGAGGTGCTCAAAGAATACGTACATGACACTTTTCGGTTCGGCGTGGCAAATTTCTACTTGAAATATTGCGGGATGATGTTGTCGTGGGCGTTGTAGCAGTTTGCAGATGTGCTGTTTGGCTTTGCTTAATTCCTATTCTCTCTTGGTCCAAGGGTGGCCTCATAGACCTTAGAGTTTGCTCTAACGACTTTCAAGCACGTGTCAATATTGAATATTCATGTTTATTTGACCGAAGAGTCTCTACATATGGGTCACTCTGTCGTGTTTCGACAAAGTTTTGATATTTTGTCTGTCATGCTTTTGAAGTTGCGCGCATCTACGGAGTATCACTGTCCAATAAGACTCGGAGTCGAGGCCGAGGCGCAACCAACAACGTAGGTACTGTACCTAGGTATGTACTGTACATAACTGCCTGTCCCCTGCTCGGCCTGTTTTACGCCAAAGCACGTTCGCGCGTCAGCCCGTCGTCATTGTACATCCATCACTTTGCGAACGCCTTGGCACAAAGTCATCATGAGCCTCCTGTCAAAGCTCCTGCCAAAGACAAACCCAAGAACGGGACACCTGAAATGATCTACGCAAAGTATAAATCTGCGCGCACTTAGTGGTATGAAACAATGGAACTGCCAGTCCACCTCAGAACGAACGAAGCCTACCGTAAGAAACGCAGCCTTCCCACATCCAACAGGTATAGTAGCACTTGCGTACATTTATATTTGTCCATCTATAAGCTGAAACATTGCCTCGTCATACGGTATTGGTGTCTGACCCGCTCGTACACGTCCTGCCTGGGCTGTCATAAACTGCTGGCGCGCGGCGATGACTGTTAGGTTATATTCTTGGCGTAGCCGGGGCTCCTCAGGTATACTTTAGTAAACAATAAACGGAAACATGCCGAACTTGAGACCAGCGTTCAGGAGAACGTGAATCAGCCGGGTCGTGAGAGCTCATCGCTCTCGGAGGTAGATCTAGACACGCTCTCAGAGGAAGATTTAGAAAGAATGCATCCTAGTGGTGCATTTTATCCGGATCCATATGATGAACGGAATAGAGCAAGGCGAAATATTGCCACACGAGCGCCTGCGGGTCGGACATCCGCTCCAAGGAGGAGCACCGGCTACGCCAAGAATATAACCGAACAGTCATCGCCGCGCGCCAGCAGTTTATGACAGCCCAGGCAGAACGTGTACGAGCGGGTCAGACACCAATACCGTATGACGAGGCAATGTTTTAGCTTATAGATGGAGAAATATAAATGTACGCAAGTGCTACTATACCTGTTGGATGTGGGAAGGCTGCGTTTCTTACGGTAAGCTTCGTTCGTTCTGAGGTGGACTTGAAGCCCCATTGTTTCATACCACTAAGTGCGCGCAGATTTATACTTTGCGTAGATCATTTCAGGAGTCCCGTTCTTGGGTTTGTCTTTGGCGGGAGCTTTGACAGGAGACTCATGGTGACTTTGTACCAAGGCGTCGCGGCGCGCCGTCTGTCGTTCGTTCTCGATGTCCCTCCCTGTGACCAAGGCTTCGGGATACTGCAGCTTCAGCCTTTCAGCAATCTCACAGGCCTTGATTCCCGGCAAGGCACTCAATTGGCGAATGGCTTTCTTGTGTTCCGCTGTACGGCGGCGATGAATCGGGTGAGCCACAGCATGAAGGGAGGGTTCGCGGACGACGGCATATTCCCACATGTTACTTATTGAGCCGTAGTTTGCAGCTAGCTCGAACCCGAAACGGGCAATTCCAAAGCCGGGAACCGTGTTTTCGAATGCCGGAAGATCTAGAGGGTCTTGGTTCGCCGCCGTGATCGCACCAAAGCCTCACATTTGTTGCGATAGGCTTCCCATCAATATTGCGGGTATTGCTGGAGCCTTTTTTGACAAAGCACACTCCATTCTGGCGGCCCCATTGCTGCAAGAACGTGTGCAGCTCGTCGAAGGTGGCAAAATGTGCAGAGGGAGGCAAGTCACCGATTC
>QEQW01000604.1:0-16432 GCA_004016085.1 Claviceps quebecensis
CTGCGCTTTTATTCTTGTTTTATGTAACAACAGAGCGTTCATTTTCTGTCTTTCGCTGTTTTGTCTGTCCTGCCGTAAGATGGTATATGGAGGTCTAGGGAGGGAGGCCCTTCTGTTTGCATGACTGACTCCAAGACAAGAAACGATGCTTCACCTGCGCGAATGTGCGCAATGCCTTGACAGGAAAGGATCTTGAGAAGCACTGGCGTGGTGGGGTGGGTCGGTTCAGAAAAGTCGATTGTCTGGGGCTTTTCACTTGATAGATCGGACATGAGGGACTTCAGGGGGTATTTATCAATATGTATACATGTATGTATATAGGTACATGTATGCGTAAAGAAGTGGGTGGACTAGAGGCCATGAGAAATAGAAAGACTGACCGCCGCGCACTGGCATTGGGTGATGTGATATTGGTGAAGAAATAAATAAAACACGAATTCGACTTATTTTGGGACAGAAGGACGGTGGACCCGCGCGAGCGAGGTTGTATCATGGTGTTCTTATCTGGAGCTGAGCTAGAAACTTGCCCCATCATTGGTCAATTACACTCCAAGTTGAATAATCTTGAGTGTTTGTGTGTATATGGATGCGTGCGTCTTGCGACGAATACACACACACGTACGTGTATATATGCAGTGCATGTTCATACACATCTCCCCAAGTCTAAGACCCAAAGCTTCTATACCCAACAGATCTTCCAAGCAGCACTCTGCAGGCCCAAAGCCCTTACGCAACACAAGATGGCGCCGCGAACAATCGCTAAGTGGTAGTATGTGACCTTTCCCTGTCTCTAAACAGATAAGCCCAGAAATGATGAAGAGATTCTGACTCGGTAGTAAAATGCCCAATAAATCCGTGATATGGATTTCACACGGCGTTGCGTACTTGACGCACACACAGGGATATGGTCCACGGAACGCTTTCGCAATGGCGATGGAAGCGTTGCAGATGCCAACGTACTCTGCATCACGGAAGCATGAGGTCAAAGAGGAGGACCCAGCACCGTAGGCAAAACTTGTATGTCGGGCGAGGAAGAAAGATGGCGACGGGGGTCGGGGTACGTACGCGAGGAGGGTCGGCACATTTTGTACTCCAGGGAAATACATCACAGTAAATCCAGCCACCGGCCAGAAATCGCAGTCAGCCGAATAGTGACCCCGAGTGTCGTCTTTAGGTGTCTCTTTTCTATTGGCTCTAGTTAGTGCAGTTGGTGCAGCCGATAGCTGGCGACGATCTGTGAGTAATTATCACGCCGAGGCGCCATTACGCTGAGCCTTGAGGCCTTCTCTGGCCGGGAGGCACTGGGCTCGTTGGCAGGAACCTTGGCGCCTTTCGTGAGAGAACGACGCGGCTAGGTAGCAGTCGGCGCGATTTTTCTCGTCAAGAAAAGGCGGAACGAATCGGGTGGCTCGGAGTCAACAGACCGAACAAAGCCGGTCGTGATAACATCGAGGTAAGTAAGTCCAGACGACGTGTCTTCGCCTCCGTCTAACCAGATTTCGCAGCCACAGCCGCGGCCTGGTTCTCAGCCTTGAGCTTCGCCAGCTGCTCCTCCTTGGCCTTCAGCTCAGACACGATCCGCTTGCACATATCCTCCGTCTTCTCCTGTGCCTCCTTGAGTCTCTTCACCTCGGCGGCCTCCGTCTCGCGACTAAACGGCTGGCCGGGACGATTATGATTCGGAATCATGGCGGTGCGCTCCCAGACCACGCCCCCATCGGGAGCAGGTAAGGGGGGGGCCATGCGCCCCTTTCCCTTTCCCTTACCCTTGCCCTTTCCGGATCCTGCGCCGGGGGGTACTTTCCAGCCCTTGGGAACAGCGCCCGAGGTCAGAATTTGGTAGAATGTCTCGTAGGGTTCGTTGAAGAGCTGCTCCTCGTAGCTCCATGACCGGACTTCTCCGTCGTTGCTGATCATGAGTTGCTTTTCTTCCTCGGTGCGGCCATAGGGATGGAGACGGAGGTAGTGGTAGATGGTTTGGGGCTTTTCGCCCGAGTCGTTGACGTAGTATAGCTTGATGGTGATGTCGAATTCTCCCCAGCCTGTCTCCCTTACCGTGAAAGGCTTTCCTGGTTCACCCTCGATCACTAAGCCAATGTTAGTTTTTCATTCTCAATCTGCTTGCAGTTTCATCCCACTTCTTCGGTGTGTTGCGCCAATGATGGGCCCCTCTGGACCAAGACCTACTGCGAACGTAGTTGGGAATCGACTCGTGCAATTTGAACTGCACGCGACGCACCCAGTACGTGATGTCTGTATCTTCCAGCCCTTTCACAAAGACCTCCCATGAGTGCGTATGGTTGTCTGGCGTGCCCGGTGGCTTGGGATTCGATTCGGAGAAAGGAGTGGCCGTGGTGCCGACAATGAAGGGTCGCCGTACTTGGGTCAGCTTGACGCGCTTGCCAAGCTGATTTGCAGGTGCCATGGTGTTGGATGATGGAAATTGTGCTCGCTATGTGGTCTTGGTATCAATGCGTAGCCGAAGGCTGGCGATCGAACGAGCGGCGCCTGGGAGGCAGTGATGTTCTGCGCAGGACAATTAGGCGATGGCAAGTGATGGGAATCGACGTGGCTCTTCTGCAAAGAAAGAAAAAGTAGATACATAATCTCAGGCACTTCGCCGCGCCGGACAGCTGCATGTGGGGCGTCCGAGTCCCGGGCGGCAGAAGTTACAGACTACAGTACGGAGTACATACAAGGTACATAGGTACAGTACATAGGTACAGTATGTACATACCTAGAACGACCCCTGCCAAGTGCCACTACCTACCTGCTGGCTAGCGCCCTTCTTCACGGGTTGTCGGTATGATCTCATTGACTTTTTTCTCCCTACGGAGTACATTGATGCTGAAATACACACCTCGCATTCATCCCAACGTCCGACGGCCAACTCATTTTCCTCGTTTTTATCTCCCAATTTCATCCATTTCCAGCTCGGAAACTGTCTCAACTCCAGCTCGTGAACCTCCAGGCACTCACCACGTCGCATGCGATCATGTCCACAACCGCTGCCAAGAAACTTGTTGTCTGCGGTGGGAGCGGCTTCTTGGGGTCGCGCATTTGCAAATATGCAGTCGCTAAAGGCTGGGACGTCACTTCGATAAGGTGCATACCACACAATACCAGTCTACGAACACGTAATTGCTTCTCTTCCCCTCAGCTAACAAAACCGCAGTCGATCCGGCGAACCTCAATGGGACACAGTCACCTCATCACCACTCCCGCCCTCGTGGGCCCACCGAGTAACCTGGGAGCGCGCAGACATCCTTCAACCCGCCACATACTCTGCCTTTCTCAAGGGCGCAAACTACGTCGTCCACAGCATGGGAATTCTCATAGAGGCAGACTACAAGGGCATCGTCTCCGGCAAGGAATCGCCCATCGCGGGCCTACAGAAGATGTTCTCGACTGTTCGAGAGCGCGGCACCAATCCGCTGGACAAGACCGGTGATGACATCAAGCCCGCCGATCCGACCGATCAGTTTTCCTACGAGGTCATGAACCGGGATAGTGCTGTCGCGCTGGCAAAGCACGCTGCCGCGGAAAAGGCCAGTGCTTTCTGCTACATTTCTGCGTGTGGCGGCGCGCCCATCATGCCGCCTCGGTACATCACTACTAAGAGACAGGCTGAGATTGCGATCCAGAACAACTTTCCGGAGATGAGAGGTGTGTTCATGCGGCCGCCGTTCTTGTACGATAGCTCGCGCAGGTTCACTATGGGTATGGCGGCTCTGACGGGGTTGGGAGTTGCCTTTACGCGATTGACGGGCAATTATCTCAAGGACTTCATGGGTGCCGCGGGGACCAAGCCGCTCAAGGCTGACACGGTTGCCGAGGCGGTTGTCGAGGCATTGGGCGACGAGACAGTCACTGGGCCAGTTGAGGTACCGCAGATTGAGGAGTTGGCTAATAAGGCTTGGAGGAATTCTATGTTGTAGGACCTAGGTGATTGTATGCTGGCTCCTGAGATGAGCCTTTTCAATTCAAGAGAAGTAAAACAAAACTCGCTATGCTGTAAAATAAAACCGACTTGACCAACCAACCACGGATGCAAATCAAAGAGTGAGAGAGAGAGAGAGAGAGAGATAAGAGGGAAAAAAAAGGTCTAGCATCGTAGGATCATGCCTCTGCCATCCCAACTGGAGGTGAACGAATCCGAAAGACGTCGTCGTCATATCATGGTGCCTCTCTCAAAGCTGTCCCGTATATCCGCCGTATACTTGTCGTAGAACCGCGCCAGCTTCTGGTTGAATTGCTTATTCTTCTCGTTGATGTACGTGACATCCCCATCATCCCCATTCTTAGCCATCCTCTCCTTCCGCTTCTTAAGCCTCTGTTCCTCCGCGCGTCGCAAATCAGCCACCAGCCGATCCACTGACGCCTTGTCCGGCTTATTTTGCGCAAACGTCGTCGTATCCGCCGTGGAGTAGAACGACCCATCGCGATCCACAGCGATCAGCTCCCCATCTTCCGTCTCAACAATGTCGAGACCCCCCGACGCGGCTGCCTTTTCAATTGCTGCCGCCTTCTGCTTCTCGTATCCTTCCATGTCGGGCGCGATGTTCTTCAATTGCCTCTTGTAAATCTTATTGCTCTCCTGCTGGGGATCCCGAAAGACGTTGTTGTCGCGGTGCGTCGCCTTCTTCTTCTTGCGCTTATCCCATTTCTCACTCTCGTCAATGGTCCAATCCCAGGCGCGTTTGCGCTCAAAGTCCTCGCCTGCTTCTTCGACCTCGGCCTTGAGGAGCTTGTACGCCGCGATGTCGTGCTTGCGCTGGAGGGATGTGAGCTGGGTTTGATCGGTGCCCAGTCTTTGCGATTCCTTAGTGGCTTCTTTGAGATTGGAGTCGGATGAGGACTTGGCTCGTGCTTGGAGGGCTTTGAACCGAGCCATGCGGTCTTCTTGTGCGTTTGTGGAGTCTTTTGCTGGTGGTGCGCTGGAGGACGCGGTGACCTCTTTTGGAGACGCCATGATGGCCAATGGCGGTACTGGTATGATAAACTGATGTTCTGTAGGAGCCTATTGATGAGAAAATTGACGTGTTGCAATTCGGAATGTCGGAACAAAGACTGGAGAAAGGCCAAGTGCGAGGATGCAACATGCGTAAGATGTGAGTGAAGTTCAAGGTAGACTGACGATGATGAAATGTCCGAGCCCTTCGACGAAGGAGAACGCCTGTCACGTGACACTTGATGCGGCGCCTCGGCACGTGATACATATGTATGTAGGTACATAGGTACATACATGTATGTACATACCTACCTACTTCCGTACCTGACCTCCTCAACCTCATGGTTTCTGCTCCACGATCCTGAATGATGCGCGTAAGTCTTAAGATATCACGAGCCGAAGCGCGCGATTAATTGCCATTCTGGTATACGTGACAGACGTTCTCCATCGTACACTTGGCTCAGCTCGGGCATTTCATCATCACATCTATCCGTAACTTCAACAACTCACGTTTGCGCATGTTGTATCCTCGCAATCGGCAATCGGCCTTTCCTCAGTCTTGACTCTTGACTCTCCGTCTCCTCAGTCTGGATTGCAAGACGTCAATTTTTACACCAACAGGCTCCTGCAGGACAATACTTATTACTAGTTATACAATGGCTATCATCCAATACAGAATAGTATTATAGTACTGCTACCATGACGGCTCCAAGAATCGCAATGTCCTCCAGCGCACTACCAGCAGAAGCATCCACAACCACACAACGAGACCGCATCGGCTCGGTTCAAAGCGTTTCAAGAACGACTCCAGTCCTCACCCGCGTCCTTGGACTCCGCCTTGACAGTGAGGAGGAGCTCTTGCTCTTGTGATTGGTGCTCAGTCTTTGCGACTCCTTTGTGGCTTCTTTGAGGTTGGATTGATGGCCCATGGGGCCTGATTTCGTTCTTGGAATGCTTTGAGCCGAGCTATGCGGTAATTTTACCGTTTGTGGATGCTTCTGCTAATGGTGCGCTGGAGGACGCCGTGGTCCTTCAGACACACCATGCATCACGGTGGCCACTGGCGGTGCTATTTCGATAATTGAAATCGTTTTGCAGGAGCCTGCTGATTGTTCATGTGTACTGAAGGACAATGGACCAAAGCGTGATGAGAACTTTTCCGGAGCGCTATGCAGGATATGCTCCTGCTGGAGAAGATATGCTTCAATGGAGGCGTATTCTACTGGCCACTTAGTTGTGTCCTGTAATAGGTACGAACGTTATCATAGAACCTGAACGTTCGATGCCCATCCGAATGATATGTACAGGGAACACACGGATGAAAGCGCATTGGTGCACTGAACGCTGGGCTCGGACCTGGTCTCAACCGGGAACCCTCCTGAAAGGCTCGGGATATTCTAGGTAGTTGAGAGACAGGATACAACACATGCAGGGGTTATATTGGTGTACAAATGAAGTGTACTGTGTGAGATATTCAATGTTCTCACCGGTGCGTACAACCGCACTGAAACACTGTAACCAAAGAGAATTCATCATATCGTCGATCGATACCGGCGCATAAGAGAAGTAACTCTATCGGGAATAAGCATTATATACACATTAGGACAGGCTGGAAAAAGTCATCACCAGACATTTCCGCGATGTCCGAGTTTCCCACTCGCTGGCGACTCGATCTCATAACGCCTGAGACATGGAGAGCACAACGCAAAAGAAACAGCATCTTTGGACCACAAATCATATATGGTGGCATGATGGCCTATCGGCGTGGAGGAGGGGTTTCCAAGGGGAATATTGATCTTGCGGGCTTCAATCACATCTCGCAGTTAATACGCATAGACACAGAAACGGAGCTGTCAAAAAGGCTAGATATCTGAAAAACAACAGAATCCGATATGTAGTGTCTGTTTCAAAGATAGCGACGAGACATCACCAATGAGCAAAGAGACCGGGCAGAATATCTGGCCGTCGTGCGGCAGTCGGAACCGTCGGAGGCTGGTGTTTCAGTATGGACCTTGCTGCGGGCGTCAACGTGTCCAGTATGTCCAGTGTAACTTGCAAATTCTATGCCCGTGATGTATGTGAGCGTGGTCTGGCAAAATTTCGGCCGGTTACCACACGCTTGGTTGCAAGTTTGCAACTTACCCAAGCAAGACGGCTTCTCTACTTGACAGATGTGCCATGTGTTGATGCGCTCGACTGCCTACGATCTAGTGTTTCGAAGCCAACTGCCACAGCTCTTCGGAGAGGCGTGACGTCAGACCGCAACAGTTTCTGACCGCGCCGCGCTGTTACGAGGCGGTATGGATGTTAATGTAGGTACACAAAAGAAGGCTGCGACGAGACCGCCGATCCGTTTCGGGGGTGGCAGGTGTTCCGCTTCTGCTCCAACCATATGTAAATGCAGAGATTCCGAGAAACGGCCTGCCTGTACGTACAGCCTCTCACCGAGTTTCCATAAGCCCAGAGTCGTAAAAGACACCGCCTCAATGAGCGCATCTCTCATCATTTATGCCGCTGAGACGCAGACCGCAACTCCACGCACGCTACCTCACGACACTGGCGCGTTTTGGCACCACCCGAACAATCTCTCAGAAATGGAGACCTCTTTTGCACTCCTCTGGAGTCTGCTCCGTAGTCAGATCCTTACCATAGGTAGGTATCTATTTATGGTGGAGAGAATGGTGTCGTTGACGGTTGCACACCTTCGCTGCACGCCAAACCTGCATGGGGGCATAAAGGTATCCAAGTTGCCCGCTGGTGGAGTCTTTACGAGCTCCGTTACCTGGTGCGCAGACGTGATTGATGATGAGACAACTCAAGATCTACCTGATCGATGCATCGTGGCGCTTCAAATTTTGCAATAATTGGATCGGGGCCTTGGTCATGATTGAGGCCGGTAGTAGGCTTGATGTCAGGTGTCGACAAGAGACGCAAAGACGTTGAATCGTTCTGCATGCGTGGCCATATCACATGTGTGTATACTTCATAGAGAAAGCAGGAAAAGAAAGGTGAGGCAAAGACCGGGGTAGTAACTTGGTGCTACTTGGTGCTGAGCGACTCTCTCGGCGCCAAAATCACCGAAGTAGAGGGTTGCGTACATAGGACCAGAGGAACGTCGTGGAATACGTAGTGGCTGCGTGGAACGCACTTTCGGTTTCAGCTACACATGTACCTATAGTCTCGTGAAATTGGTGCCACGATTCGTCTGACCATTCGGCGGTTGCAGCATGAACATTGGCGAGGGCAAGAGAGAGATAATACCGTCACCATGAGACTGGATGATTTGAAACAAAGACAGGAAAAGGGTCGAGCTCGGGACGAGACGCGTGGCGGCCCTCCTGCTAGCCAAGGCGTCTTCCTCGTCGCGAGGCCTCCACGGCCGAAATTGATGGCACCCGCAACTGGAGATCGGCCCAGAACGGATTAAGATAGCGTGAAGGAGTTGGGGTTCAGCTAAGACGAGGATATAGCCGCTTTGTGCACGGCACTCTGCAAGTACGCACATCAATCTGGTGTCATCGATGGCCTCTTGGCAAAGTCTCGGCTATAGGAGAGAGATGCGTGCTGCAAAGTGCTGCAGAGTGCTGTAGTTACAATACAGAGGACGCCAATCGGTCAAGTCTCAGCGTACGGAAAGAAGTTGTGCTGGTACTCTGTACACATGACACTAGATCCGTGAATGAATATGTACAAGATGTTTTCTCCGGATATGCTCATGGGGTATTCCGGTGCTCGCTGCATGCCGCAAGGAGTAGATATAGCCGATGGGTAAGGTCTAGGAAGCAGCAGCCGGGTCCAAATAACGTCGCGATTCGCGAAGGGTCAGGCTCAGTATGTTTGTGTACACATGCCGAGCGATTGCCATTCATCGCCAACTGAGACTTGGAGAAAAAACCTGCCCAACCCTGCAATTTTCTGGATGCAACGCTGATGAAACGCGACGACATGGATTCAGGGGTCCGTCCCGAGGGAAGCCCACATGAACTTCATGGCATGATCATGCAGATCTGGTAACCGTGACCCTTGAATTCTGCAAGTCATTCCTAGCGTCATGCTGCGACCCGTTGGAGAAGTCCAGCTCTCGTCGATCTTTCGTCTCGCCCGTCGTTGTCGGAGCTTTACGACTCCAGCAAGGAAACGTTTCAATCTGAATGCGGGCAGGCCTTGGAAGCAGTATGAGAATGGTGGGAAGCAGCGACATGAGGATTCCCATTATGAAAAGCAACAGCCGCGGCATACATCTCAAACGGAACGTAGTGTCATTTCCAGACCTTTTTAGACGCACGATACTGCCCTCGAGGCGCATGCATGATGCTATAGTAGTAGCCATATCGTGCTTGACGTGTTATCCAGGCGGCATTTATTGTTTCGAATGACTCTGCTAATGCCTTTGACTTATTAGCGGCGAGCAAGTCATGTCGAATCTAAAGAGAACGATGCATCGCGCTCGAGCAACAAGTCCCAGGAATACGACGGCTATGGCTCAGTAAACCGTACGACACCGGATCATGTGGGCAGTGGAAGCTGCGTCGTTCAGCAGCAAGCGAGATCATGCACCCCGTGGAGGAACAGGACTTGATAATGAAGAAGAAATGATGCTCGGGCGAAAGTAAAGGCATCGTCGGCGACGTGGGGAACAAAGGGGAACTGGATTTCGAGTCTCGATGCTCGTGTGGGTTTGATTCGGCGGAATGCACAAGAAGGGTGCGTCGCTCGAGAGCGAAATTCGGCTCACTCGGGCTCCATGATCAAGTGTCGGACAAACATAGACCGCGTCGTCATTCAGACTCAGGCGTCTGCTGTGTTACGTGACGAGGGACGTGGCCCAAGATAAATAGATGAAAAAAGTTGCTCTCGACTCTCAGTCTCGTCTGCGGCGATGCGGCTGTGGCGCTAAATAAACGGCGTACACTGCCACGGACCACGCTCGGCCAACGAACCGAAATGCAATGGTCCATCATCACATCAGCCTCCCATTCATGCACTCCATCGATGCTGATGCTTGGCCCTGTGTTATGTCATACCCATTAGGTAAATGTGAGGAGCAAAGGAAAATAAAGTGGCGTCCATGTTGCTTGGAGTTGGAACTTGGGGCTCGTGGCCTCCGCTTTTATTAGCATCGGCGTTGCGAAACGCGGCCGTAGTTCGGAGCTTTGCTGTTCTTCATCTTCTCTTCTCTTCTCTTGCTCTTGCCTTCAAGGCTGAGACTGGGAGAGGTGACTCACTCCTGCTCGGCTACAGACCGGAGATGCGAGACGTGACAGATAGGAGGAAGGTGCGAAGAAAACAAAGTACCTACTGAGTAATGTACTCCGTAAAAGTCATACATAACACCTGAATATTGTTATTGATGACGACACCCAGACATAGTCCGCGCCTAGACTTGAAACATGACAGCGCCTAGACATTGAAATGGCAACGCCTGGGCATTCCTTGTATGTAGTTGTACTCCGTAGAATGTGGCAACAAATACATACCCCGTATATTGAAGCACACTTAGACATTGTCTGTGCCAGTTTGAGAAAAGATTCTGCATCTTGTAGCACCATTCGACTGGATAGGATGGACCAGAGAGAGAAACAGCTGCTGTACAGCCTATCCGTACGGAGTAATGGTATCGTAATGCGCAGGTTCTAATTGCACAGCCAGCCAACCACAGATACTTTGCTACCGGTATGTATTCGTGGTGGTCTGGTACTCAACTTTTTCTCACTCTCAGATGGACATGCGCATCCCAGCCTTGGCCCTTGTCGCATCCAGTTTGCAATGGGAACGCCCCGATCGAATGACGGTGAATCAGAGATTCGCTGATGGGACCAACTTATGGACTGATGAAAGGCTGATTTCCTCTCAATGTCGTTCATTTTCCAAGTTCTTCCATGAACAACACCTGCACGGTGCAGGTCACGACGAAGGTCACGACGCAATGTGGGTGGGTCAACTTGTTTCGTCCAGGTGCCTGTCGTCTCGGAAATTCTGCAACAACTGTCAACACCGTCCAGTTCTCGCCTATGATTGGCCCGATTATCACTGCCCGTCGAAGCTTGATCCCGCATGTACCGGTATGTACCTTAGATACCTTGTACCTCCTGGTAAGGTATGTACCTTAGCTAGGTACCTCTATGACAACGACTTGCTCCGCCGATTGTACCTATCGACAATTCGACATCATCATATGGTCTTAGGTACATACCTACCTACTCCGTAGGTACCCATGTTCGCGCCACCTGAAATATGTTCTACATACATCCATACCTACATACATATAAGGTTTTGTTGCCGCGGGCACGAAAGAGGGTGCATTGTGCAGGCGGTAGCAAAGCAGCTCAGCGGGACGAGTCTCAGAAGTCAGGACTCTCAGAGCCGGTTCGGTCGGGTTCGTGATGGTTGACTGTCGATGGGTTGAAGGTCGAAACAAGCCAACTTCCAAAAGCCGACACCCACGTGGCTGCGAGGCCTGTCAATGTCCAATTGTCAAGACCTCACTTGTTTTCGGAGCAATGGACGACTTGGTGCTCGTCTAACATCATTAACATGCCGTACGTCAACCGTTAGTCCGTACATGCAATGCCGAAAGGGGCACTAAGACCCTGGGTGCCGAAGAATTACAACGGACGGAGAGCCAATCGTCGCGGCAGGCATCGTGGCCACGCATCTCGGTCAAGACGGAGATCCACATGCCCAAGCTGCTGGTTAGCCGAATTGGCATCATGACATCGTGGGGCATCATGCGTCAAAAGGTTGTTTGCCACCTCCATGTTTGTCTCGTCCGTCTACCTACGGAGTGTGCCTGATGTTTGATGCCCTGCTTTGAGCTGCTTTGAGCGCTTTGAGCTGTCACTGTCACCACTGCCTTGGCCCATGCTTCTGTCCCCACTTGACTGCGTCTACGGTCTTGGCGTCGAAAGTCGACCTCTTTCTTTCCATGTCAAAGCCACGAAGCCTGTGCCTGCTGACGATAAAAAGCCGAGGCCGCGTTGCAGGCTTGCAGCTGGCAGACTCCGGGACCCGGGTCCACTGCGTGAGGCTGGAAAATTGGAATTTCCATCATGAGCAGCACCGAGTCTCGGCGTGTTACCTTAGGTACTCAGGAGTCAGTACATCATCTCACCGCGTCTCACCACGTCTCATCAACATTCAAGGACTGTGCTGTTAGCCTGCTACATTCCAATGGCTGCTCACCAGCCACGCCCGGCCAAACCACCTTGACGCGGGTTCCTGGCGCCTCGATAGCTTCGATAGCCTCGATAGCCTCGATAGCCCGAAGTTCGAACAGATGATGCATGTGGGACATGGCTGCCGCCCGATCCACCAGCCTTGGCCGGCTGCTCCTTCCCTGTGCTCAGCTATCAGACCAGACGGACGTCTCGCAGTGTTCAATATTGATTTCCGTTGCTCCCGCGGTCACCAGACTTCTTTCAGGCAGTACAAATTTGGCCTTCCAACATAATATCCGACTGTTTCTTCCTGTCTTGTGCTGTCTCAGCCTGTACTGCCGCTCTCGTTCCATCTGAGATTGTGTCGTCTGCCACGGGCGTCCGACGTAACACGTTCATTCTGCCTGCGTGTCACACCTCTCCACAGACTTTTCTTTCCAGGATCGGTAGGCAAAGGCAACGTCAAGGCAAGAGAACCTAAGAAAAGCAACGAGATTTTCCCCGCATTGTGCGCCCAACACGCGTTGCTTGTCTTAGTCTCTTAGCCTCTGCATCGACACATACTCCGTACACGGTTACACCATTCACGCGGCGAATAACATCACACGGCACAGAACTGCGACCAAATTGGGCGAGTCATACACACAAAAGAAGAATAGCCAGCGAGAAGGCCCCAGCATTGCCAAATCACACCTCTCTTGCGTGACGCAACCAAGTGGGCTTCACTACATTGTGCCTGAGTTCCAGCAGCTGGCCTTGCACCTACATAGGTATTAGGTACCGGTAGGTAGTACCTACATATCTTGGGCCGTCCATTTTCCCCTTCTCTCGGCCAGCTTGACCAGACTTCCGAGGTCTGAGGTTGTCTGAGCTTCCCACTGGTTCGATTCGAAACTTGCCTTTTTCGTCCACCCTTCAACGGCCCCAAGTACCTTTACGGCCAAGCTTTGGCGGCTGCGAATCACCCAGCCGCCGCCGCCGCCCGCCGGTTGCGTCTCCGCTTTCGGCTGTTGATGACCCAGACAGAATCAACGACACCGCACTACGACCAAGCCACGTACTTTGCGCGTCTTGTCCATTATAATCATCCTTATCATCTTGAAGGTTTTCAACTTGTCACACGTCAGGGGCACCAAAGAAATTTGTGATACCGGTCCTAGCTCCGTCCTCGTTTCTATATTATCACGTCAAGCACCTCTTGTTTCTCTGCCTTCCTGTTTCCTTCATCTAGACCTACACCATCAAGGCCAAGTTCGAACAGTCTTCACTTCCCTTGGTCAATCAGACACTGTCCTCTCGCCTTTGTCGTTTGTATTTGTCAATCCAGGGATATTCTGCTGCTCATCACCGGCACTGGCAACACCCGTTCATGATTGTCACCAGCGCCACCACTTACACGGCTGCTTTCGCTAGTACAATCTATACCCCTCTGCCAAGGTCACTCAGACACTTGAGCTAGCCGCCTTCTTAACCTTTCTGTTAGGAGATAGTATTGTGGAGTTCTAAAGTCGAACATCGACACCGTACCTTGACAACGCTCGTCAACTTGATTCATTCCTGCATTTGGTCCGTCAACGTTCGTCTGCTGTTTCCTGGCCCGCCATTTTGCTAACACAATTGATGATTTCATAGTCGGTCGCCGTCCGTTCAAATCCGAGTGTACTTGATTGTGTTTCCTTGGACATTCTGGATCCATCGCCCAGCATCGTTCTCATCAACTCACTGACGGACACGGCCCCACTTCGGCATCGATGCATCACCATCGAAGAAGGTCTGGTCACGGCCACGGCAGCACATCAACGACAGATGTCCGTAAATCGACAGCCTCCTCCGACTCGTCATCAAAGTCCAAGAGACCCAGCACGACGAGACGACACACGCCCTCTAGTGCGACAAAATCGAGTCGGAGCCACCACGAACGCGAACACGAGGAAGATGAAGATTCTTGTTACTCGGAGCGAGAATTCTTTCCTCAATTCTGGTGAGTTATTCCTTTTTCGCTCTTGGTTTTTTCAGCTTGGGGCTCGACGCGCCTACCTTGACCCCTCCTGCGGCTGACCAGATTGTGTTGATAGTGCCGTCTGTGAGACGCAGTTCTCGTCCCCGAAGAGAAATTTGTATTGCTCCGACAAGTAAGTATTGATATATTGCACGGTGAATTTATCAACTTTGCATGTCTGGCGTGTCAAAAATCTTCATGATCTATCGAGATACATATACCAATGCTTGTTCCCAGCTAACATGTTACTATTCAGATGCCGACAACTCGACGCAAACGTGGTTCCGTCACGACCGAGGAAATACTCTGTCACTGAACAGAGTTCATACTACAGTACACTGCATACGGAGCCACCAGACATAGTTCGTAGAGCTTCGCCCTCTCGACCCCTTTCTTCGACCAGGAGACCTTCGCCGCCAAGACATCCCTCTGACTGGCCCTCGTATAGTCGAGGCGCTGCGATTAGTCCCTCTGGACCCAGTCGACCGTCAGGAGCGTACCGATCATCAGCGTATGGCACACATGACACAAGCTATCAATACACTTCGGGAGATACTACATATGATACGAGCACATATGACACGGGCTCGACTGGGCTTGACCGACCAGTCCCGCCCCGTCAGTCTGGATCGGGGTCAAAATCCAAGAGCGTTGATCTCCTGACACGAGTGCTGAGACGGTAATGTCTGATGGCTTCGAATGAAAGTCTCGCAGTTTGGGAAGAGACACTTGGGAAACTTTGGGGTCGTGGAGCTTGCGATCAGAATGTCGCCACCGCTTGAAGTGCTTTTAGCTCGAGGACCACGCCACCTGAGTTTCATCGCGGGTGGATTGCTTTGAAGAGCGTTGGAGGCTGGAGCTGCCCCGATCGGCTAGATTGCTCGTCTCAACAAGACGTCACATTACCTATACGGAGTATGTACATACATAGGTAGGACTGAGCTGGAGCAGCTTGGCATTGGCATGCCGCCATTTGCGGGGTAACAGGGGTGTGTTCCTGGATCTGGACTGATTGGGCCCGAGAGTGTTCAAGGCGGGGGGGGGGCGAGCTCAGGGACTTTGAGCAGGGTTGCCGATCCTGACTCGCAACTTGTCTTGCGACGAAATAGGTACCTAAGTACATATTAAGTGCTCACAAGATCTGCTATGGCATCACCACGGCTACAACCTGATGCATCCAATGGAGTCAGCCGACGGAGAGAGATTCATGTGCCATGGCTCTCTTTTCTATCATTGTAACCAGTTGTTCCGACAGAGGCGAGAGGATGGAACTTTTTGGGGGCATGAAAGGGGGTTTTGAAACCTGATAGCTCATTGCCTCGCTTTGCCGAGGCCCTTTTTTCTTTTCTAGCTTTTCTCCATCATTTATTTAGGCAATGACAGGAAACCACAAGATCTTCTTTTATCTCATAACACCACGAACAAAGAATAGTGCATGCCATGACGAGGACGATCGTATCAAGATTGGAAGAAAGGGGTGGTGGCATGCAGGGAAAGAGAGGTCCGAGTAGGTTGTACGAATGTGTAACAATTGGAACTGATGAACAAACAGTCGTAGCCTTCAGATTGTTGCAACACGGTTTTGAGAACTCACCAGTAGAGTAGATTCAGAATACTGAAATCCCGCCATTGTAGGTAAAATTTCGCCATTGGCGCAGTCAAGGTCACGAGCCCCATTTGCGGAAGAGGTCCGAGGAAGGCCTGCAACCCTAGATTTTCATCCTTTCGAGGCCCTCCAGGTTTGAGAAGCCAAGCATATGTATGGACATTGGTGTGCTGCAATCTGACGCGCCACGAGCACATTTTGTTTGACTCTTGAGAGAAAGGCGGGGGGAGGGGCAAAATTCCAGAATGCATGCAAAGTCCATAACTTATAAGAAGCTTCAGTAGAAGGACTAGGTATGTATTCGCCGAGTTGAGTTCCACGCCTTCTGCTGGAGACTGAAGAATGCCAAGAGATGTTGTCGGGCAAGAACAGAGACAGAAGTGCTGCAAGGCTGGGGGTCACGAGCGCCTTCAAGTAGGCAATACCTAAGGAGACCCCCGGCCTGAACCGCATGATTTCGCCGTGAATGGACTCAAAGTCTAAAGAAGCTCAATCGAAGGAGTGGATTCGTCGTGTACGGTATGTGTGTACCTGCCGTAACCTACGTACATACTTTTGTACCTTTTGCTGCGAGGCATGGTTTGGATGACGACATAGGAGAAGACACAACTAGGGAAGTGTCACAGACCCAGGGGGTTTTCGGACATCTATCACGGAAGAATTGGCGCGCGCAGTGACTGTGAAAAAGTTGATGCGATTGGGGAGGGGGGGGGGGGGGG
>QEQW01000605.1:0-16340 GCA_004016085.1 Claviceps quebecensis
TTCAAAAAAAAAAAAAAAAAAAAAAGGTTCAGAGGATAAGACGGGAGGGGAGAGAGGCAAAACATACTGCACCGTTTCTTGCGTCAATGGCAAATGAACAGGCCCCTGCTCAGACGACGACGACGCAGCAGTCTTACCGCCAAGTTCGCCCATCAGAGTCCAGCGCCGAGTCGTCTGTCTCGGAATAGCTTGCCGCGAAGAATCCGTCTCATGCACCGTTATGTGCCTCAGCCCGGAAATCTTGGCCGCAAGCCACTTCATGCTCGTGTACAAGAGACACAGCGACAAGATCGTGTCGCGGTCCTGAATCACATCGTTGGCCTCTAGCCGCGACTCGTTGGTCTGTTCCACCAGCTCCTGGATCTCCCTGTCCAGCAGGGCCGTCACGTCATCCACATCCTCTTCCGCCTTCCACAGCTGCTGCACCACTTCCTCCAGCGGACCGAGCTGGATCGAAAACCGGGCCGCAGCGCGGAGATTGTTATTCGCGGCGTCTTTGCCCTGTTCTTGCGTCTTGGTCACCAGAGACTTGTACCATTCGAGGCCTCGATCGTAGTATCGCGCCATTTGCGTGACAATGAGGGAGCTCAGGGCCTGGTCCGGCGGAATGGTGCCCAGCATCTTGCAGAATGCCGTGACAATCTGGAAAAATAGAGTAGTGCCCTTGAAGACGGGCCGAGGCGCAACGAGGTTCCACGCCTGATCCTGGGCGAATGAATCGGCCTCTACAAAGACGGAATCACTCAGCTTCATCAGCGTTTCGTCCAACTGCGGCTGAAATACATTGACGAGGAAGTTGTCGAGGAATGTGGTCAGGGTACTGGTCGCGAGATCCGATCCCGGCGGCACGATGGTCCGGAGCCGCTGCAAAAAGGTCAGCGTAGGGGGCAGCAGTAGGCTCATGTTAAAAACGCTGGGCTCAACCAGCGACTTATATGTGCCGATGACGTGTTTGCCAGAAGAGCCCTGTCCCGTGTGTCGCCGCGTGAGAGCCCCGTCCATGGTGACGCGGTTGGTTTTCTTCGCGTCGGAGACCCCCTTGCGAGAAGTACTGGTCAGCCCGGGGACGGTGGCTTGGATGATTCCCTCGAGGGCGTCGTACTCGGTCACCATGTCCACCGACTTGGCATCCGCCTCGGCGAATTTGAATAAATGCTCCCGCATCACATCCTTCTTGCCAATGAAACTGGCGCCAGGATTTGGCGAGTCGAACTGGTAGACGTCCGCATCGGTTGTAACGTAGTTGTGTAGCAGAGATCGGATCTCGTTTTGGTACAGATTCCAGAGTTCTTTAAAGCTGCCCAGCAGTGCGCTGTTGTTCCCAGCCCCCTCGCGACGGATGAGTGCCTTGACGAACTCGTGAAAGATGCGCTGACCTTCCGCGATGGCTTCAAACTTTCCGTACAGAGTCCACAACAAATCGTAGATGACGTCGGCTCGCATTTGCGTGTCGCGGCTGTCGTAGACAAAGAATCCTTCCGTCTTTGCGGCGGTGCCTCGAAGAGAGCTTGGATGGCGCTGGTCCACCTCGTTGATAGTCTCGTTCACCACGCCGAACAGTTCCACTGGCAGTCGCTGCTTCAAGTTCTCGACCGCATTCTGCAGTCGACCGAGCTTGTTTAGGGCCTCGACCAGCAACCCAATGTAGTTGAACGTGTCCGCCTCGGGATTCTTCATGGGATCTTCTGCAGCGGCCTTTTCCAGCTCCATTGTCTCGAGAACAGTGTGAAAGGGGACAATGCCGCTGGTATCTCCGTAGGCATCGGCAAAGGCGCCTTGCGCCTTAGCAAGACTCTGCCATCGCTCCTGGCAGTAGGGCGACTTGAGGTACAAATGCTCATGCAGCTCTTCAACGAGAATATCCATGAGCGCGGTTTCCTGGTTGGCCAGGTACAGCCGCAAATCGTTCAACGCTTTGATGCTATCCAGCTCTGGCCGCCGCAGCTTCCGCAGTGCATTTTGCAGCACTTCCACCGCAGCCAGGAAGCGCTTCTCCGATATACGCGCTTCCAGCTGATCCGGCACCGCGCGCAGGTCATCCAGCTCATTCAACGTCTGTAAAAGCTCCTCGTAGTCCTGGGACGTCTTGGACAATTTCTTGAGCCCAGGATCTGTAGAGCACAAGCTGGCTTTGGACCCTGCTAACGACTCTTTGAGCTCTCGAACTCGCTTCTGCGAAGCCTGTATACTGCCCTGGATCTTGTGGAAGGTACCGATTGAACTGTTGAAGCCTTGATGGTGTTCGTGGACAATGTTCTTGAGCGAGTCCTGAAGATACTTGTGAGTGTCCTGGAACTTGCGATATTCATGGGCCCGGCCGACAGAGCTCGTGTCGAGTAATTGCAGCGCAAGCTGCACGGGCAACGACTCGTTCTCGCACATGGACGGCCAATCAGCCCGTATGTGCTCGAGAACCTGGGTGATTTGCCGCTCAGCACTCGTGTTCTGGATGCGCGACCGCGAGGGCATATTGCGAATGGCTGGAGGCGGAGGCGGGCCGCGCATGGTCTGCGATGGCGAGCCATATCGATCGAGTCTGTCTCTCGGCCGGCCATCGTTGTATGTATCGTAGTTTTCCGGACCCCTGCCGAGATTTCCGTAGCCGTTGCCGTTGCGCATCGAGTGGCCGCCCCCGTAACGAGTCGACATGGTTGATGGCAGTACGATGTCGGGTGGTGTCAGCGGAGGGGCATCGTAAGTCGCATGGAAGTCGTTTGTACACGAAGGCGCGTTAAAGAAGCCTCGAGAAACTCCTGAGACTTTATCGCAAGGTCGTTGCCGAAACTCAACCAAGAGGCAGCACGTAAATGATGTGATGCCTTCACTGTTCAGAACAGGGTCATCAGCGGTGTGGATGTTGGGACCGGAAGCTGTTTGCGCACGGACCACTGCAGAGCAAACAGCGTCCCGCCAACGACCCCACCAATGTTCCCTGCAGGGCCCAGGCTGCAGCACGTTGTTTACTTCACTTCGTACCCGTTTGAACTGTCTACAGAGAAATCGAATAATAGAACGAAGTGAACTGAAATATCAAAGTAGCTTTAGGAAAAGAAATCTCAGGAGAATGACACGCTAGTGGCATGAGATCGCGATCGCTTCCTTCTTTGGGGATCGTAATGTGATGCACCTTGCTTGGCCCAACATTGCTTATCCTATATAAGAGCCGCCGCCACGATTCTCGCAGCTCCGGCTCAGAATCACGCTGCTTTTCTCCATTCAACCTCTTGGCTGCCATCATCTCTGTCCGTATGATCCACTGCAAGTTCTGGGCACGATGCTCTCAGCACAGGAAACTGTGGCGTGGGCTCGCCCTCACTACTCAATTTATTTGCTCCTTCTCCCCCAAGGAGCAAATCTACAGGAAAGAATCTCTCATCACCCTCATCCACCCTGGCTATGAGTTCCTGCATTGCTGCGCCAGGTTCCTTGGCGGGCTGTAGCCTATCATCACTGGCGATTATTGCCTTTGCCAGCCCCCTCACCCCTGTGGCAATCACTTCCGGCCTCTCCCACGCTAACAACCCGGGACTTCCAGCAACAGTCTGGGAAGAGACGATGTTGAATCTGGATCTGCCCCAGGCAAGACACGTGTGCACGCCGGGACTCGAGACCGGCAGGGGCACGCCTTCTCTCTGTTGTGAATTCCCACATGTTTCGCTATTGGCCCCTGAAAAGATTGTGACCCCTACTTTCGGCTTGAGAGACGAGCTCGGCAAGTCATCAGAGCTGGAGCAGCAATGGGCCCATAGTCTCATAGTTTCTTCCGGCCCAGGAAGCCACGTCAATGAAACCATCTTGATGACATCTCGATTCGAGAACTCGTGCTCCGAGCCTATATTCCTCAGGACCACAAGGAAAAATAGAAGTAAGCTTGCAGGTGAGTCACATAGCGCATACGCAAGTGGATTCGGTTCGAAACCCCCATTCACACCCATATTCAAACCGGGGCACAACGGCAGCTGGTTTGGCCCAGGAAGTTGTCGTATCTGCTGCTGCTGCTGCTGCTGCTGCTGCCGTTGCTGAAAAGCAATGATATCTTGGTGGGTGTACCCCAAGCAAGGAGTTTGAAGAAACGCCGCCGTCTTCCACTTGAGCCATTCCAATGGGTCGTTCTGCCAAGTCGGGGCCCGGAAAGGCGGCGACAGCAAATGGACGCCCAGACACGAATCGGGATGCGAAGACGCAATGTGGTTGGTCAGCCTAACGTCGATATCTGTGACGGAATTCGGCGATGGAGTGGCCGTGCTGGCAAGGTAATAGTCGTAGCCGAGACGCTTCATCAGCGCATCGAACATTTGAGCTATGAGCGGAAGGACCGGCTCGTTGCTGTTGATCGGGTCACTGAATCCGAGACCAGGTAGTGACGGAATGACGAGATGAAAAGGAACATCCTTGGACGGGTCGTCAGGCGTGGTGAAATTGTTGATGAGATGCGACAAGCAGAGATTTGTAAATGGAAAAGGCGGTATCAAGAGACACGGAACGGCGTTGGCGTACGTTGATCTTGAATGGATCAAATGTAGACGAACTGGCGCTTCGGTAGACGACGTCCGCATTTCGGTTCGGAACTGAGGCACGTTTGCATTCAAGTCAGCTTCCTGGTCGCGCCAGGAAAAATTTTGTAACCTGTAATGTTTGTTTTACCACAATCAGTACGTTGCAAGGTTCCGTCGAATCAAGACCTTGAAATGCCATTCAAACAAGCGACCGCAAAACGAACCAGTAGTCAACGAGCCGCTCGACAGTCGCCTTTGGCTCCCACGACTCGGTCCATTGCGGCTGAGGACCATTTCGCGGAAGACGTGTAAGCTGCAGTTTTTGCCTCGTGAGGTTCAGATACTTGCTCGAAATCTACGACTCCCAAAACGAAGCGTCAATAAAAATCCGAGAGGCTTGATCAAAATGTTCTACGCCCCAGATGTTGGGAACCACTGACCAGAAACGCACATGTATAGTATACAGCTTGATCTCTTCCTCGGCGAGCGGAAATGTCGGCTCGGGAGAGACAGCCATGCCGATTGATAAGTATTCTTGTTACAAAGTCGAGGGATTATGGAAGGAAAACCCCAATGTTGACGCGTTGAATTCTGTGACAGTATTGAATGCGAATGGAAGCTGGGTCCTTCGCTGGCCCTGGGTAGCCGCATGGGGCACATCAACAATCACGCATGGCCCTTTATGCCGGTCCTACAACAGGCGAGGGCTTCACGAACGTAGCTCGGCGGCGGCCTTTGAATCTCGTGTCCGGCTGTGGCTTACGGAGCTGGTGGCTGACAAGGCATGCCGGTCCGAAGCGATGAAGATAACCAAACGCATCTGAAACGAGGGCGGTGCCTACAAAGCGTTGTTGGTCGTAGACGTGGCACGTGTAGGCTTGGCGGTGTACGAAAGAACATTGGTGTAACGAGGCCAAGGTAGCACGAGGATCGTCTCCTTTTTGTGGCCATTGGTGACAGTTGAGCGGATGGGTGTCAGGTCCGTTCTGATGAGCGCCCCAATCAACTTTTTCCGTGTCTGGCGGCACATGTTCCTAATGAGGCAGGCCAATTCAAGCAGCTTATATGAATTTATATGTTGGCTCAACTTGACTGTCGTATTGAATCATAGTGCTGATATGGTATGTACATGTAGGCAGAGTGGCATGTACATATGTAAGTCGGTACTTAGGAGGTACCTAGCCACGTGGCTCCATAAATAAGGGCCCCCGAGTTATTCCCTACGGGGCTGCATGTACCTGTGAGTCGAAGTGACAACGCAAGCCACAGAAAAAGGCAATTCCCGTCGAGAACTCAATTTGGCCACAGCATACAGAGTCCTCGTCGTATTGGTGTAGCACGAGCTAAAAACACATCTTGCTGCATCCCATACCCCGAGGCTAGGAGGTAACATCCCGACCAATTTGGTCTATGGACTTGCCGGCAGCAACATGAGATTCCCTCGGACAGGCATTCATATGCCTGAAAGGAGGTATACGATCACTTGTCGTTTCTCGTATAGGGGGCATAAACTGTCAGCATATACGTAAACAGAGAGCTGTCAGGTTGAGCGTGTGCTTGAGTTTGTGCATGTTTGCTCTCTTTCCTCGCATTATGAACCAGGTCCCGGTAGTGGTTGACTAGAACTGATGTTAGTTGCTGGCGCTTGGCCACTCCGGAAATTGATTTGTCCAATGCGCGACACGATGTTGCTTCCAAAAGCGTCTACTGCTCCCCTCGGAGACGTCAAGGTAGGTCCTGCCGCAGCAGTTTCCTGCACCCTAAATAGTTTGATAGACGTGCCAGTCCATAGACCCATAGTACCCTTGGCCATATTCATTTCATTGGAGAAAATGACTCCCCAGAGTAGTGATTCATACCAGCCCAGAGCAAGCGGAGACCACTCGAAGGAATGGACGCGCGCTGGTGATGGCTCAATCCCGACTAGATCAATTTCTTGGATTCGACGAATCAAATCAGGGACAGGAGCTTCACGACTAGATTGTCGAGGCAAAATGCTGGCTATCTGCTGAATGACTGTCAGGATGCTGTGAAGGGGCAACTCTGGGAGCCAGCTATCGATCCATTGGGATGAAGGTTCAAAGGAACCGCTCTGCATCATATGAGACGACGATGGTTGATCACCCAGGCTGGTGGTGCTGTTCTGCCTGGAGAATGATTGTGCTCTAATCGGCATCTTACCACGCGCCTTTTCAGACATTCCCCTAAGCTGAATGGGAACAGCATCATCGTTCACGTTGGCACCAGATGAGGACTGCGGCTGAGTTGCACTCGCGGTTGATTGTGCCGCTGTGGGCTGTGAATCTTCATCGCTGTCATCGTCCGAGCCTCCTATAGCAAATGCGCCATCCTCCGGTACATCGTCCAGGGACGGCGCCTTTGTCGTCGCTGCTGCATGCTGGCTCCTTGTGCTGTCGACCGAGCTTCTACCGGATCCAGCATCGTGGAGATCTCCACGGTCCTTCCTAAGCCGGCTTCTCCTCTCTATTTCTTCTTTTCCGCTCTCGAGTGTGAACGATCGCAAGGCTTCGATGCGTTTCCTGTTTTTGACAATGGCGAGAAGAAGCTGCGGATTTTGTCGATACTTATTGTCAATGATGGCGCTGATGGATTCCATGAGCGAATGCAGAAGCTGGTAGTTAGTCTCGTTGGCAAGCAGAAAAGACGGTGACGACATGGACGAGAATAGATGCATCAGTTGCGAGCTGCCCGATGCACCAAGGTTCTCAATGTGGGGGGCTATGTTGTTAATGACCGCCAACAGAGCCGGATAGATGGCCGCAAAACTTCCCTGACTACGGGTGATGAGGTTATATATTGAGTGGACCAAGAAATCGCAGTATGTGCCTTTGAATCCAGTGATGCGAATGCCAGCGGGAAGACTGTCTTGGCCCTCGAAGACTTTGTTCAGGCTCGGTCCAAATTTGACGTCCACGCTCAGAGTCTGCAGCAAAAATGCACACATGCGCACAATGCCTTGCTTGGCAGCGTCGCTTTTATACTCTAGCGCGTAAAAGATTGTGAGGACAACAAAGTCATGCACTCTATCGGTGTCAATGATGAAGGATCGGAACCTCTTATTGCATTGCGTCATCTCCCAAAATAGCATCAGGATTTCAGGCGCAAAGTTGGTGGCTGCATGCGCTCCGGGGAGATACGAGGTTTTCTCGCTCAAGGGCTGACTGAGAATCCGCGACATTCCATCAACAATGAATTGGAAATCCTGCGGACGGTGTAGCCGGCCCAGAAAATGGCGATAAAAATTCTTGGAAGACGTTGTGGGCTGCGATATTGACTCTGGTATCGGATACACCAGTAGCGCGAGCAGAAACTGTAGTGAATGTGTAACTAGAAGCTCCTTGGAATCGCGAAACACCAGGCTGTTGTAGGGAACACGCCAAGTCGCGGGGTTATATTTTAGAGTCTGGATCATCATGGCAAACAAAAATCAGCACTTTGTTTCGCTGCCTAGGCGGTCGGTCAATGAACCCTCAGCGGAAAACTCACAGTATTCAGAAGTGAACAGAGAACAGACAAAACGATCTGCTTGTCCGGACAAGCACAGAGGTAGGTAAGCGTTCGGACCCCAGTCTGAGTCAAAACACCCGGTGTCGAGTACATGCTCTGTCCAGCTAGTGCCATTAAGAGCTTCAGGATTTCAGCCCGATTACTCTCGAACTCCTTTGTAGTAGCCACTGCGGTGTTGCATCCGACTCCGCTCTGCCATATGGCAAACGTGACCTTGTCATGGCCCTGAGGCTGACTCGTAATGGTCAGATTCGAGAAGAACAAGAGGTCGATCAAAGTGTCGATGAGCTCTTCAGCGAGAGGCTTCGCTTCTTCGTACTCGTCGGTGTTTGCCTTGCGTTCCTGCCTGTCAGCTTCGGCCTCGTCGAACAGCACTTCGTTTGCGATGACGGCACGGCGAGTTCGTTTTCGGCGAGCGCCCCAAAAGAAGCGCTGCTCCCATGCAGCAAGGCTCTCCTTCTCGTACAAATACGGCAGAAGCCTAGTCAATACTCGGATGCAATTCAGAGCATCTCGTTCCGGGGCGAGGTCAGGGTCGGGGAAAGATGGATGGTGTCGAAGCAGGAACAGCCGAGAAGTCAGTGCTAGAATGAGTGTCTCGAGGTTCTCGAGCGCTTGGTCTCTGGTGCGCCGAATATCTGTTGGAGAAAACAAGCTGAAGACATCTTCAGAAGACTCTGGAAGTTCCCAAAACTGGGCTGACTGTTAGATGTGCATTTACTTTATGACAGGCTCTGCTGCTGCTTGACGGTTTGGCCTGAATGCGAGGGTTTCACTCACTGAGGTCCAGTAGGGGTCGTCTGGCTGAATATGGCGTTCTTCGGAGAGCTTGAAGATGCCTTGCTTGAAGACAATCTTGGAGTCACTGGCGCCCATGTCGGCAGAGCAAGGCGTTCAGCCTCGGGAGCACCCGTGGTAGAAAGTATGACGTTGCAGAGTCGGATGAGAGGGTTGAACGAAGACAGACACCATGGAGAACAGGGTGTTGCAACTTGCAAGGTACATGTGTAGGTACATCAAGGATGGTACCTAGGTACATCAAGTACCTAGGAAGGTGCAGCGTGAGTGGAGATATCGATTCGCCCCAAAGCGATGGCGGCGCTCCAAGAAAAAAACGTACAACATGTCGAGGAAAAGTAGCCCCGCCGATACCTACATAAATCCCAAATTCTTCTTTCACGACATTTACCTTTGCTACCTGCCTCCCTTTGGCAGACCAGGTACGCCGTCATCGCACCCGGCATATGAGATGCTACGAATTCCCTGTCGCAAAAGCCCTTTGAAGTGGGCTTTGCAGTCAACCAGGTGGCCAACTTGCATTCGGCCGATTCGGGCGCGACAACCATTCTGTTCCAGCAGAAGATGGCTTGTAGATTCCACCAAAAGCACGACCAGCAGCCTCGAGGCGCAAGCGAAGGAAAGAGACGTCAGTCTTGAAGAGCAGCAGGAGGATCGCAGGTCGGTCTGCCCACTCGAATCCTCCTACGAAACTCTGGATGGATCAGAAACAAGGACTGCCGAGAACAGCAGCGAAGATGTCCAAGGTGAAGAGGAGGCAAGGCCGGTGTGGACGACACTTCGAGAGCGAATAGAAGCCTCCTTGACCGCTGAGAACTCACGAAAAAAGAACTATGAAGCAGAGGACGCCGAGGAGGACGAAGTCGATCCGGAATCCAAGGAAAATGAAACCACTCCGGCCGATTCTTCAGCGTCAAAAAAAAGCAGACGAAAGACTAAAGCTTCAAAAGCCGCCAAAGTCCCAAAAGATGCCAAAATTGCAAAAGCCACCAAAAAAGCCACCAAAACTCGAAAAGTCGCAAAATCTCCAAAAGCCGCTAAAGCCCCTAAAAAGCCAAAGAAAACCGTATTGGAAGTAAAGACGATCCGTCCTACCAAGCTGGAGTTGCGGGCTCTTGACGAAGAGACAACTCAGGTGCCTCCCTCGCTGTCATACGACTTGGATAAGGTTCTGTTTAACCCTGGAGTCTACCACATGCAGGATCACCGGTCAGGCGTCTTCAACTTCGATCCCTATCTGGCTTCCATCATGCCGGTTGAGGAATTTGACTACAGTGCCTTGAATGGATACACTACATCATCCAAAGACACCAGACTACGGGAGCTCTGCGCGAAGCATGAGCTCAAATATTGCGGGTCGACATCTAGCATGACATCCATCCTGTCGCATCTTCACTTTCTCATCTCTGCCTGGAGAAAACCCAATTTTGATAATTTATCAAGATCTTTAAACCCAGATTCGCAAAACTTTACTTCTCTGAGCCGCGGGCCAGTGGCAGCATTCGCCCACTTCCAGAATGGCGTTTACGCCATCGATGCTGACAAGGAGTATGACAAGGAGAACATCCTCAGCATGCTGGGGCAATCAATGGAGAAGTTGCTTACTTTGCCCAAGGAGGAGTTTGAGATGTATAGACGATCCCGTTCGCACCAACTTTCAGACGAGAAGAAGGTCGCGGAGACGCATCATTACACTACTCTGGGCGACTTCATGATGCGGTCGCAGCTCGATGCCCATGATCCTCGATTACCCGGCTCGGGGATCTTTGATTTGAAGACGCGAGCTGTCGTCACTATACGTATGGACGTATTGGAATACGAGAAGGGTGTTGGGTACGAAATCCGACAACGCTTCGGGCAGTGGGAGTCATTTGAACGCGAATACTGCGACATGATACGAGCCGCATTCCTCAAGTACTCACTACAGGTGCGCATGGGCCGCATGGACGGCATCTTTGTCGCATACCATAACATTCAGCGCATCTTTGGATTTCAGTACATCAGCCTCGCCGAGATGGATCAAGCCATTCATGGAACGAATGATACTCGACTAGGTGACCTGGAATTCATGTGTAGCATAAAAATGCTGAATGACCTCCTCGATCGAGCGACCCAGAAATTTCCAGGACGAACGCTTCGACTACACGTGGAAACTCGACCAACCAAAGTGCCTCTTACGTATTTCTTCGTCGAACCGGTCACCCATGAAGAGATGAAGAGGATACAAGAGGCTGGCAATCCATCGGTCGAGCAATTGGAGCGCGATATTCAAGATCTCAGCGTTGAAGAACGCGATGCCGAGTTCGTCCAGGAAGCTGAGGCTGCCCAGATGAACAAATCAGGGAGCGACGAGGAGTCGGACGACTTGTCGTCATCTGTCAACGAAGATGCTCCGGATGACGATACATGGAGGGAGATGATGTCCATGGTGGACGAAGCGGTGGAGGATGAGTCGCTGGGCGTTGCTTCCATACGAGACGCAGTGCAGGATGCTCTTGAGCGTGGCGGACTATTGCAAGGCAAGACCGAAGTGGAGCGTCTTGAATATGTGGACGATCTTGTTTCGGCGTTGACGGCACACTCTACGGAATCGAAAGAGCTTGGAGCATCTCCCGATTCCAAGGACGATGCTGATGAAGGCGTCCGCACGGAAAAGTCCTCGTTGGCCACCTTAATTCTGAGGGTCACGCAAAGCGTAAAAGCGAGAAGTCCGAACATGCGCGTGTTTGAGCGCAAGGTTGCTGATCTGGTAGTACAATCCAAGGACTCGTTGGACTCGATTCCTGACGATCAGGCGACGACAGAAACAGAGGCCGACGAAGAGCAGGCCATGACAGAGGCTGATGAATCGGATGAGGGTCTTGAGGGCGAAGAAGAAGACTCCGCTTCCGCCGGCATCAATGACGAATCAACAAAGGACAGCGACGTCGATGAGCCCCAAAGAGAGCTTCTTGGCATGTACGTCACCATTCGTAACAAAGTCGGCAGCGAGTTCGTGACCAGGCCCTTGGACATTAGCGAGAACAAGGAATGGCAAGTGGAGTATACAGTAACGGAACTCGCGGACGACAGTGCCAGGAGGATTTACTCGAGCATCAGGAAGCGCAGAAAGGATGTACTTGACTCGGAGAGCCGATCCTCAGACTGGTACCACATGTTCAAGGGCCTATTGCCCATTTACACCAAAGAAGGAAGAAAGTTTCGGGAAATGAGAAAGAAGAACGAGGCTGGCAAACCAGTGTATGTGGCATGGGACACCAAACCGCTTCCGCCAGATGAGACCCCTGGGAGCTCTGACAGCTCGTAGCTCTGCCATTATTAGCCCTCCGCAGACCCTGTCTAGTAGAGAAGGGAAATGTACATTAATGTAGCATATGAATAGACTAGCAATCCGAGATTTGGGTACGACTCTCCAGAATATTTTTTTGCGTTTGATTCGCCATAAATGGAAGAGGTCTGTGGAGATGAAGTCGAGAGATGCTCTGGCCAGCGTGTGGTATTGTCGGAGCCAACATGATGGTCCTGAAGCCAGGTTTGACTACTGTCCTGACTTGGCACAAGCCGAGTCGACCGTCTGTATTTGGACGGCTCGTCTGCTAATTATCTAACTTTAAGTTATGTTGGTAGGTATCTGGAGAAGGACATACCTACCTACCTACGTAACCAATACGATTAGACCCAATCAATCCGGAATTCTCACTGTCCTGGAGGCAGCATCCCTCGCGTCGGTTTCGTTCAGCTCTCGATACCGTCAGTTTACCTACCTACCTAGGTACTCCGTATGTACGCGGCCCCCACTTGCCACTGGCCATTTCACATCTACCTACCAGGTAGGTACCTAATGGTACCGAATGTACTCCGTACCTCCCTCCGGGATTAGGTAGGTACCTAGGTACCTCAACCCCACTCTCTCCTCTAAAAAGAATGTAAAAAGAAAGACCCGTACCAGATTCGAACTGATGTTTCCGGAAGCGAATGAATTCGTCAAAATCCAGCGTCCTAACCCCTAGACTAACGGGTCTCTTGTCGCATGGCGGTGGCGCCAATTTAAACATATATCGTCTCAGGTCTATTGCAGACTCAGCTACACACATAGCTGCCTATTTTCGACTTCTTATAGGTAGGTGCCTAGGTACATAACATAACTAAACTACTCCAGACATCGTTCCAGCCGGACACTCCTGCATCGCCAGAGACCTCCATGTCCTCCATTGCTGCACGAACAGCGGGTGCGCATCAGGATTCCTCTTGCGCAAATCTTCGGTCGCTAACGACCAAGGCTTCCCAACCGCAGTGAAGTGCACAATCGCCGCTTGATTGTGCAAGGCGTGCATTTCCAGGCTTGTTGCCCTGTCCTTGGCAGCCTGACGCTCCGCGTCTTCAAACCACGTGGGACCTTGATGCTCCGTCTCATTGTTAAACCACGCGGGAAGATTCCAATCTTCCCAATGGCTGTTGAGCGTCACGAACTTGCTGTTCAGTCGCACGGGCGTTTCCTCTGGGTCTCCAAACAGGCGATTCATCAAGTCCATGTCGTATTCACTCGACGTCATGTTGGTGGCGGCGGTGCGGACGCGATCCCATACCTGGGCACCGGGCTGGATCAGCATACAGGTGCTGCTGATGGTGCGATTGCTCAGCCAGTACGCCGTCGGGGCCATGAATTGCACTACTGGTCTTATATCGAAGAGGCCATCGAGATTCTGCAGAATTAGTTGGTCGGCGTCCAGGACCAGCGCCCGCTGGATGGTATGGTCATATTCGTGGAGCTTGAAAGCCGATAGCTTTAACATACAGCCATCGTAGTAGGCGATAGTCCCCTCGTGAAGAGGAAGCGGCGTATCGTCCATGATGCTGATGTTTCGTTCGACGAGGCGGTTGCGCATGGCAGGCGTGACGCCGTCGGAGAGTATGGCCACGATTCGGTATCTCGTATGGAAGACGTGGCGCAGGATATGGGCGTTGACGAGAAGCGAGCAGGCATAGATGTCATTATGGGCGTAAAAGGCGTAGACATTGGACTGCGTTTTTGTCCTGTGTGCGTGGGTGAACCACATGTGCCACAGCATGTATGTGGTGAGGAGCAAAACGAGCCATGTGGTCACGAACTTGGCCAGACTCCTTGGCTGGGAGTATCCGAATCGCATCGCGACACTATTGAGAAGCATGATGGCATCACGTCTTAGATGGCACACGAGTATACGAGGACGTGACGATGGCGATTTTGACGAGAGTGACGAGAGTGACGAGGATGGCGATGACAGGAACTGCCTCCAGAGGAAACCCTCTGCCCCGTCATCGCCTAAGCAAACAAGACTAACCACTTGCACAGTTCATCGAGAGCATACAGATAACAATTAGAAACCAATCTGTCACCGGTATCCAGGCTGTTTAGGCTGTTTTGGCAAGGAGCACACCCTTGCCTCTCCTCTGAGTATCCGGAGCACGGAACTAGTCCGTAGGTACGTTTGGAGTTTTGGGCACTGGAAGACCAACCCGGAGATTATACACAACGCCTTCAAGTTGATTGTACGTACAATTTGCGTGCTTCCATACCATCATCCTAGGCGATTCGGACAAAGGCAGAAAATGACTCTACATACCAGGGTTCCTTCTTCATCATCATTTTGACGCTACAGAGTACACTAATACATTATAAACGTCTGATGGCGGACGGGTCCTACGGCTAGTCAAAGTGCGGGTCGCTTGAAAGTTGAAACCTGGGAGGAAGAAGGACTCCCCACTAAAGAAAGAAAGAAACCGCCACAGAATCGCACCCGTTTTCATTCAACAATTTATTTACATAATTACTCTACTACTCTACTAGCAAGACTCGCTGTAGCCTGCCCAGTTCTTCCAGGTACTACGTCTGCTTTTCTGAACTCCACAAAGAAAAAAACCCTAGTTCAGGGAGGAAAATCCTTGTGCTATGATAGAACCTATCGCCGGGCCCTCGGGCCCGTTGCGATTTTCAGATGCCTGCAGACCAGTCAGGCCTCTCTCGCCGGAGGTGTGGTGCAGGACAGGAAGAACATACATACCTAGCTGCAGAACCCAAAGCTCTCTCACGACATGAACATCCCTTCCAGGTTGTTGAGAGCCTCCTGTTGTGTGATCGCTGGATCTGTTGGCTTAGGGGAGTCGAGGACGAAGTGTGCGCTCCGCTACTGGTCTTGTCTTGCAGCTCTTGCTTCCCTTTGGCCTCCCGACTTTCCTACCCTTTGGCCTCGGAGGGGCCTCGGGGGGTATTTCGTCGGTTTGTCGTCCCCTGGTGGGCAGGTCGTCGAAAGCAGGCTTCTCGCGCTTGTTCCCATCGGGTATTCGCGATAGGGCACTGGCATGACCAAGCCGGATGCGTGCCGGAGCAGTTGAGGCAGCGTGCTCTCATCATCAGTCTCACCTGGTGAATGCAGGGCACTCTAGCCTCTAGACCGTTTGCTGCGTCTCGGAAGGTTTAAAGTTACCACAGTGTCGTCGCTTTGAAGACGGCGTGCTGCCATCGCGACGTCTCTCTTACTACATGACCCGTTATTTTTAGCAATGCACATTATTCAGAATCTAGGAAGCAGCTCGAGCACCACCTGGCCCGTTGTCGTGGCTTTCTTCGCAACGCGGAACCGCCGGGCGCAGTGGGACGGCCGCCTCAAGCGGGCCATGTTCTAACTGCAAATGGTCTTGGGCAGAAACCGAATGTTGCGGAATCTGCTTTAGCATCAGCCTAATTTCGGAGAGGAAGGCAAGGATGTTCTCTTGACTCTTGACTCTTGAGTGACGAGTCTCGAGTCTCGAGTCTCGAGTCCTCGACTGGCTGAAGTCCAGCGCTGAGGAAGGCGGCGTCAAACTTGTCGCTGCGAAGCGCGTGGAAAACGGGAGTTACCTTAGGTAATGTAGGTATGTATGTACATGCGGAGCATGTACGTATGTATGTTGTACATATGTACTTTCTTTCTTTCTTTATTATCGTCGAAATCACATGCTGGAGAAGCCTGTATTCCGATCCCACGTCGAGCGATGCAACAACCTTAATTTGCGCCCTAGAACCTATGTACATACCTAACCCACTTGGCGGGTCGAAAGCAAGGGTTCTAACTTTTAAGATTTGAGGCGGAAGACCCCTTGCGGAGCATTGTCCAATACTGTACCTATCACAGTGTGATCTTAAAGATAAATTATTCGCCCCTTTTTACCGCCTTACCTTTAGGATCTCTCGGCAGAGTCGGCACCCAACAATCTGACAAGATCAGATCCGGAAGCCGCCCTGGCCAAGAGTGTACGTAGGAGAGCGGCCGCGGCGGAACAAGAGTCAAAGGACGCAGTGATCTTAAAGGCCCAAGGGTAGGTACGTATTTACATATAACGTAAGGTCATACGGAGGATGGTCACAAAAGTTGTTGCTGAACGCCAAGACACTAGAGCTTATCAGTACGCGCTAAGATAAGGGCCCCTGTCCATAGTAAATTCCAGTAAGCTTTTTTGTACTCCGTACATACTCCGTAGTGTCAAGTGGCGAGGATCGCT